>VDFB02193867.1:607435383-607494172 GCA_007258455.2 Sequoia sempervirens
GAACTTTAGATTCATGTGGATGTTTAGATGTATGCATTTTTATTTTAGCATCCAAAGTGCTTTTAATAGCAATGGTATGGGTGCAAGGAGATGGATGATGTGGAGTGATGGAGGTAGGATTATGGGGATTATGTATAGACAGAGGATGAATAGGTATGTTCCTTTGTTGATCTTGATTATAGGATATGAAAGTAGGATTTTTTATGATGGCTGACATGGATAGGTGATGGATGGATGAATGGACGAATATGATGAGATGGGGGGGGTGATTTTGGGATATAAGGGCCTAAAATAGACGTAAGACCTGGGGGGTGCATGATGGAAGATGGAGGGACATAAGGACCCAAAGTGGATGGAGCAAATGAAGCAGGAATATGGATGGTTGTTTTGAGGTGGTATGAATGAGGAGGGGGGATGGTTGCAAATGATCTGGTGGAGAGATAGGAAGAGCCTATATTTTGTTTGGGGGAGGCTCGTTGAGGACGTCTAGAGGTTTTACCAACATCTTTAGATTGTGAGTCTTTGGAAATAGGTCCAAGACCTCTCATATAGATTTGTTCTTTGACCTGGATGGGCTCTAAAATACCTTGCTCATGAAGGCCTAAACCTTTTCCTTGATAGTTCATATTCTTAAGCATTTGATCCACGATAGGATTTGTGTTATTATGGAAGAATGATGCGAGTCCATTATTAGGTGGAGGATGATGGGTGGTATATATGCTTTTGTTTACTTCTGCAAGGAAATCACCATGGAAGAATGTGAGGGTACCAAGGGGATATACAAGCGGTGAGTGGATAGTAGGTTTAGGTGACGATGGAGGCTCCTGAGATGAAGATGAGGGGATAACTACATCTAGATGGGTGGTATTAGGAGAGGAATTAGTTGATAATAGGATCTAGATTTGTGACAGCAGGCGATAAGTGATCATGTGATGGAGATGGAGATGCAGGCTCATGAGATGGAGTGGTGGAATTTTCAATGTCAAGGGATTCATGATATGGACTAGATGAAGGACTGTGATATTGAGTAGGACTAGGTGGGTCAACAAGATCTTGATGTGGAAAAGGGGATATGCTAGTATGCTTTGGATTAGGCTCTTGGCATGACTCATCTTGTGTGGATGGCAAGATGACAGAGTGTTGGAGAGACTCCTCAAGTGGGCCAGATGGAATGATAGAGGATTCATGAAGTTCATGAAAGCGGATTTCAGTTATACTAGGGGTAGGAGAAATGGATTGGATTTGGATGTCTTCAATGGATTTGATGGGTTCAGCAGTTCTCAAAGTAGGAGATGGGAGCTCAATGGATTCATAGGATGTGATGGTTTTGATGGTTTGAGTTGTGCTAGGGGTGTTACCATCAATGATAGGTGTGGATTGGAGATGGGTCTCATCATTAGTGATTGTAGATGACAGATTGGGAGGGCATGGTTCCATGACCACAATGTGTGGAGTGGGGGATTTCTTCTTTCATATGAGTCCTTTGAGAACTTCTGGACTGAGAAACGTGCATACTCTAGGCTAAGATGGCATGATAGGAATAGATGGAGGATTAGGGATTGGTGGAGGACTAGGATTATGGATTGGTGGACTAGGGTTAGATGGAGGGTTAAGATAGGGATATTGGTATGGTGAATTAGGATTGGATGACATGGATGGTGGATTAGGAAAAGAAGATATAGCTAGTGGATTGTAGTAATGATATTGGAGGGGAAGACTAGGATGGAAAGATTGAGATGGAAAATTGAGAGTGGATGTTGGATTAGGATAAGAAGATGTAGATGTTAGATTAGGGTAAGTTGATGGGGGTGTAGTGTTAAGACAAGAAGGTGTGGATGAAGGCTTAGAATAGGTTGATTGGTATGGAGGATTAGGATAGTGGGCATATGCAGATGGAAAATTGAGATAGGAGGATTTGGACGAGGGATTAAGATAGGGGTATTGTGATGGTGGATTAGGGTAGGAAGACATGCATGCTCAATAAGGAGATGATGCAAGTGAAGGATATGATGGGGATGTAGGTGAGGAAGATAGTGAATATCCCTTGTCAAAGGTAGCATAAGGAGCATGATTAGGCATGGATGAAGACATAACATGATAGCTTGAAGGGGTATTAGATTGTGGGAAGTGGATGGAGAAAGCTTACTAGCGATGATTGCATCAAGGGGATCTATCATATACTTATGGATCAACAAGACTCTCATTATCGTGGTCGACATAATTAAGGTTTCCCTTGATTACTATTGATGGAGGATAAGGATTCATGATGATGAAAGGATAAATAGGATGGACCAAAATTTTGAAGGGAAATAGACCAAAGCTCAAATCGAGATTTAGGTCAAGCTCAAATCGAGATTGGATTAAAGCTCATATTAGGATGATTAGATGATGCGATGGGATTGATTTTGATGATTGGATTTGATTATCAAAGGATGATTATGACATAAAATCTACCTCGAGATGGAAGCAGATTGATTGGGTTGAAAGTGATTAGATAGTGATGTGATTGGATTGGATTGGATAAGATCAATTAATGATTTATAAGATCGATTGATGGATAAGATAGGATGATGAAAGGGATTGAAAAACCTCATTCAGAGATTACCCTAGGTGACTTAGGATACTAATTGATCAGATTAAAGGATAAATGGATGATTGTGGCACTGAATTCACTTTGAGATAGAAAGTAGATTGATTGGGCCAATGATGATGATTGACTTAGGAAGGATGACAATCCTAAGCAGATGTTGATGATGATGATCAATGCAGACACTTAGGCCAATTCGAATAATAACCTGAAACAAAGTTCAAGGAATTTGGATGAGGAAGATGATGATCCGATTGGGGAAATGGATGATAGAAATGGACGAACGACTACTCGGAACAAGAGAAGGAAGTTTGGAATAGATGAAAGATTACTCAAAATGAGTAAACAGATGATCAAGAGGGATGAATGACTACTTGAAATGGGTAAGCAACTGCTCACAATGGATGAATGATTCTCAGAAAAAGAAGATGAAGGTTCAGAATGAATGAGGGTATGTGCAGGATCATCATGGAAAAAACAAGCCCTTAAGTGGCAAAAAATTCAAAAATCGAGAGTTAGGCAACTTGGCGTAAAAATTTGAATAAGTTATCTATATTATTTCAAAAATATGTAAGAATAGAATCTATAGAAAATTGAATGTAGTTTCTAAACTACTAGGTTTTTTTTTTAAATCTATTTGGTGAAAATTTGAAATTTCAATGCAGTCATGCTTAAATTTCAGGGAAAAAATAAGAAGTAGGTGTCTCTTTGACCACCCTAACCACAATAAAATGATAATATTTTTTATAAGAATTTAGATATAAGTAGAGGACTCATGTCTGAATGTGATGCATTATTTTTTGTATTTTTTTCCAAGTAAATAATTAATTATGAATTTTTTATTACAACTTTTAAAAAATATAAAAACTTGTATGTCTGACCACATTAAATTGGTCAAAACTTCATGAAATTCATTTTTTCTTTTTTTAATCCTATAGTATACGAACCATATAATGTGATGTATGTTTTGGATTCAAAAAATGTGATACCATTTGAAAGCTATAGATATTTTTCAATCAGCCTATCAATTAGGACTTTAGTCATAATTCAAATAAGAAATGACTAATAATTATTTATTAAATTCAAAGTAAAGCATAATTTATATTGGTGGAAAGCTGAGAATATCCTTTAAAAACCCTTTTCATTTCATCAATTTTGGGTAAAAAAAAGGTCGCCAACCACATGGGCCATCATATCACTTAAATATTTCCAATTTTTTGCCATCATGATCCTGCACATACCCACGAATGGTTACTCAAAATGAATAAACAAATGATTGAGAGGGATGAACAAGAGTTCAAAATGATAGGATTTTTGAAATGGACGAGCATTTACTTGAAATGAGTAAACAAATGATTGAAAGGATGAATGATTACTCAGAACAAGGAGGATGAATGTTCAGAATGGATGAATGAAAGCTCGAAACAAGTAAACGAGTGATCAAAAGGGATGAACGAATGCTCAGATTGGGAGACTAACTCCTAGAATGGATGAAATATTACTTATAATGAGGTGAAGAATGCTTGAGATATGAACAAGGGTGTCTGAAATGATTGAATGCAGGGTGAAATAAGTTGTTTTAGGGGTAGGTCTACCCCTGGCTGGTCAGGTATGCCCCTAGCTAGCCAAGTTCACCCCTGGCTGGTCGGGTTCACCCCTAGCTAGTCAGGTTCACCCTTGGCTAGTCAGGTTCGCCCCTAGTTGGGCAGGTTCACCTCTGGTTGGGCAGGTTCACCCTTAGGCAAAAACAACAGCTTGGAGTAGGTAAACAAGTGCACAAAATGAGGAAATGGATGTTTGGATGAAGATGGATGTTCAGGACAGGAAATGGACTCTCAAGACGAGAAGATGGAAGCTTAGAATAGATGAAAGGTTACTTGAAACAAAAAGATGGAAGCTTGAAATAGATGAAAGATTACTCGAAACAAGAAGATAAAAGCTCTGAATAGATGAAATTTTACTTGAAATGAGTAAACAATTGGTCGAGAGGGATGAGCGACTACTCAAAACAAGTAAACGAATTCTAAGAATGGATGAATGATTCTTAAAAGAAGAAGATGAAGGTTTGAAATGAACGAATGGTTACTCAGAACGAGTAGACGAATGATCGAGAGGGATGAATGACTACTCAGAACAAGTAAACAACTGTTCATGATGAATGAATGATTCTCAAAATGAGAAGATGAAGGTTTAGAATGAATGAATGGTTGCTCGCAATGAGTAAACGATTAGTCGAAATGGTTATACAAGAGCTTGAAATGATAGGAGGTTTGAAATGGATGAACATTTACTCAAAATGTGTGAACAAATGATCAAAATGGGGAACTATAGCTCAAAATGATAGAGGTCAAGTTCGCCTGCCTGACTAAAGATTGGACAAAATGACTGAAACAAACTAAAAAGGGGCTAGTTCAGAGGTCATGTACGCCCCTACAAAAGGTCAGGTTCACCCCTAGAGGAAAAGTTCACCCCTAGAGGCTAGGTACACCTATGGAAAAGTCTAGACTTGGTTTACAAAAAAATGACTAAGGCAAAGGACCCAAAACATAGCAAATAGCAATCAGAGGATTGGCTAACTTGACTAAACAGATAATTACTAGTTTTGCACAAAGAAAATAGTCCAAACAACATGATCTTGAGACTAGTAGAATGGGTATGGCCAACAAAGTCTTCTACTCTAGGATAAACATGGTTGCTAGGGAGTCCTTGATATACACCCAGTACGTGAGGCTCAAACTGTGAACATCAGCCTGCCACAAGAGTGAGTCAGGAACCTTAGCGAGATACTAAAGGTTTAAACCAACTCTTCAATTCATCCTGACACGTCGCTCATAATGACGTGACTAGATTGAGGTACAACTTTTGATTTTCCCCCTTTATACACCCAGTCGGTACACGTGGTTTGAATCGTTCCTTGGGGTGAATGAATCCCCAAGTAGGTCCACTGATAAAAAATAAAATAGGTGACACAAAAAGGACTTGGTAAGCTACGATTTCTCATCACCCAGGATCATCAAATGGTGCAAGGGGATTGGATACATCAATAGCTTATCAAAAGAATGACACATAAGGTAAATTGACACCCCTAGTTAATTGATGTGCCTATATTACTGAAAAATGATAAACAACAATAGATAAAAGTTTCAAAACAGATAATCCTACAAGAAACTTATTAGTAATTTTTTTTTTTCTGCCAAACACTAATAAGATGCTTGTACAGACACAAACAACACACATTAGGGGCTCATAAATACTCAAAACAGTGAAAATTAGTGCTTAAAATTTAGTTTTCACCTTCTGGGAAAAAGTTGTTTTGGGTAGGTATGGCTCTGGAGGGCAGGTTCGCCCTTAGATTTGGGTAGCTATGGCTCTAGAGGGTGGGTTTTCCCCTAGATTTGGGCGCATATGGCCCTGAAGGGCAGGTTCACCCCTGGATTAGGGTAGGTATGGCCCTAGAGGGTAGGTTCACCCCTAGATTTGGGAGGGTATGGCTCTGGAGGGTGGGTTCACCCCTGGATTTACGCGAGTATGGCTTTGGAGGGTAGGTTTTCCCCTAGATTTGGGCGGGTATGGCCTTGGAGGGTGGGTTCGCCCCTAGATTTGGGTGAGTTTGGCCCTGGAGGGTGGGTTCACCCTAGATTTGGGAAAATATGGCCCTGGAGGGCAGGTTCACCCCTAGAAGAGGTTTGGTTCACCCCTCTGTGAAAAATTGAAAAAATCTTTTGTTTATGGTTTCTATGGAGGTCTAGTCTGCCTCTCTGCTGGGTTAGGTTTTCCCCTAGAGGTCAGGTACACCCCTAGATGAGGTCAAGTCCACCCCTAGAGGTTAGGTACACCCCTGGGTGGGAAGGTACGCCCCTAGATGGGCAGGTCCACCTCTCTGCTAGGTTGGGTTCGCCCCTCTGCAACTTGCACTTGAAAATAGTGAAAAATAGAAAACGTAAAAGAATAGAACCCGTTTGTGGGTTCCACCGGGCATGCCAGAAATGTGACCAGGTGAAAATACTATTCTAGAAATGAGCAGCAACAAAAAATGTGCAAGAACCAATAAGAACACCTAACACCTCAAGATTAGCCTAGTTGGATTCAAAACAAAATATGATAACAAACAACAAATTTACCTTGTCTTGAATCGATCCTTTGGTAGGCCCTTGATGGTTGATTTTGTGGATGCTCTTTAGATGGAAAAACATGTTGATATGAGATGCAAGATGGATGAGAAATGGATGAAAATGGATGGTGAATTCATAGCACAAGTTTTGGCTAAGTATTTCTCAAATGAAAATTTTGCAAGAGATTGGTTAACACAATGATCAACCCCTTAAATGAGAGAAAAGAAGGGGTATTTATAGAGGACTTTGAATTCTCTAGAGAATTCAATAGTTGAGATTCTTCCAACAAGGTCAAGATGAAGGGCTATAGTGAGTTGAGGACTCACAAGCCCTCATATCTTAACATGTGGAAGGTGAAGTGGCTTAAAAATGGTGATGTGTAGGTGAGGTGGAAGAAAAGTACATGATGTGGAGGAAGGACATGTACCTTGAAAGTACATTGAGAGATGAGAAGATTCCTTGGAGGAATAAAAAATGAATTTAAAATTCACATGATTGGGGCATCTCATGGATAAGACAAGGTTCCAAAGGGAGAGGTAGAAAGTACCTTGGATAAGACAAGGTGTTTAAAACGTAAGCACTTGTCACATGTGACTTGATGTGACAAGTCAAAAATTCCATGGGGAAGAGTTCACATGTGACTTGATGTGACAAGTCAAAGATCACATGGGGAAGAGCCCACATGTGACTTGATGTGACAAGTCAAAGATCACATGGGGAAGAGCCCACATGTGACTTGATGTGACAAGTCAAAGATCACATGGGGAAGAAAAAAAGGAATTTAATATTCCTTCGAAGGATAAAAGGAATTAAAAATTCTTTGGGAAAATGATTAGACTAGTTAATGAAGGATTAGAGGATAGTTATGTGGCTAAGAGAGATTAGAGGCCAACTTGTAAAAGTTGAAGAATGTGACACATCTCTAATGATGAGACTAGAAGATGGATTAGGATTAGATGAAAATGATGGAGGATGTGACATGTGAGGAATTAAATAAATGTCTTATTTATTTAATTCATTTGATGAAAGAGTAATTAAAGAGGTAAGTTATTTAATTATTTAACTAGATACCTTAGGAATTAGAAGAACTTTAGAGATATTAATTCAATAATAGTGATATTACTTAATTAATGTGGATAAGGGGATGTTTAGACGAAAAGGGACAAATTTGGATTAATTAAGTGTCTAAATTTAGGTGTCTACACTTAGTATCATTACACTATTATAAGGGTCGCACTTGTGGTAAATATGAAAATATCAAATGCTCTAGTCATGCAATATGGAGAAAAGAGCAGGGCAAACACACAAAATTTGCTTGAAGACATT
Source organism: Sequoia sempervirens (assembly GCA_007258455.2). Classification (NCBI taxonomy): domain Eukaryota; kingdom Viridiplantae; phylum Streptophyta; class Pinopsida; order Cupressales; family Cupressaceae; genus Sequoia; species Sequoia sempervirens. The sequence continues at coordinate 607,443,409 of VDFB02193867.1, forward strand.
CTTTTGACATGACAACGTAGCTTAGGGAGGAAGCAATGTAGGAAAATTAGGTAAACTTTGTTTTGGAAAGTCCCAAAGAAAATGCATTTGGTAGGGACACCACACCACCACACCATCCAATGAATAGGCAATTTGGAGACATTGAAGCAAGGTATGGAAACCATTGGCATCACACCATGTATGTACAATACAAGGAATCCTTATGCTATTAGATCCATTGAAATCAACATCACCCTCCAGCTATTCACAATAGGAGGACAAATCCATTGAATAAGACATCATGATGTAAGTGGCTTTTGAACTGTGTTGTGGAGTTATGGCACAAAAAACAATTCTGCAAAGGGTAGCCATTATGGTGGGAATGGGCTGATATGATAGTGAAATGTGAAGCTTTGCACAAAGCTTACACTTGTAGAGGAAATTCTTTCCACCATAGCCCAAGAAGAGACCTGAGTTGCAAAAAAAAGCTTGAGAAAATTGCAAGGAAATTAGGACAAATGGCTCCAAAGATGAGTCAACAACATGGAATGGAGATGAATGTGCAGCTAAATCACCGTCATTCCCTGCAAGCTCATGGGATTAAAATGCTCGCATGTTAAAACTTGTGGGAGTGCGAGGTATATAGGTGGGTCTAGCCTCTTTCTCTCAAATAAAGGCCTGATGAAAATATTAAAAGAGGCTTCCAGTATTTTTTCAAAAGAAGTGAAAAGTATATTAAAATTGATATATTTCCATATGGAAATTTTAAAGATACTTTAAAATTATGGAAAGGAGGTAAAAATGGGGCTAACATCAACATTTTAAATATTTTGATTATAAGGTGAAATTAAATGGGGGCTCTAATATTAAAGTGTAGCCTTCAAATATTAACTATGAGTAAAAATCAAGGGTTCACGACAAATATTTTCAAAGCCCCAAGTAAAATAAAAAGGCCTTTGTTGGGTAAAACACATGTGAGGGGGCATGGATGAGTGATTTAAGTAGCCCAATAATATTGCATTTAAAATTTCTTCATTTTGAATTAAATATTTTACTACTGGAAGTAAAATGGGTAAGATGTTAAAGTGCACGGGAAAATAATTTTGTAGCTTGGTTGGAATAAATCATGAGGCTATTAGTAAAGTTGAAAAACTTTAATATCTAGAAGGGAGATTATAATATACAACACATAAAAGGAAAAGATAAAGTTTTCACGGGAAATTTTTTTTCACAGGCAAGTTGAAATCTTTTCACTTGATGGGTAACTACAAAATGGAGATTTTCCACGGTGGATTGATTTTCCATTGCAAATTGGTTTGCAAATGTAGAATTTGGAGGAAAAAATTTGTTGCTATAAAGGAAAGAGAGATGAGAGAAGCTTTCCCAAATCAATGAAGCGAGCTACCAAGTGGCATCATTAGATTGATTGTTTGGATTCTTCTGTTTCTTCTTATTCTAATTCTCTTCTCATTTGTATGGGTTCCAATTTCTAAAAGCTCTGCAAGACAGGCAAAAGCTCTAGTTAGAATTGTAAAGCTAGGGTGAATTGTAACTAAGTCATTAATCTGAAAGAGTATGTGTTCTGAATTATGCTTTCATGTTTATATTTTATCTGATAATTATCTCCATGGCTGAAATGTAATGCTCATTTGAATTCAATAATCAGAGATTTTCTAGGGTTTTTCATGCACATTTATTGCATTTGAGTTGCCATAGTTGTTTCCTTTTTTTCTATGAATGATGTAATTGCTTTAATGAATGGCAGTTGCATTTCTTATTGCCTATTATTTAGGGGATAGTGTAATTGCTTCAACAAATGTAATAGGAGTGTTGTATTTAAGGTGGATTTCTAAGAATGGTTACCAGATAAGGCTTTAGTGGTCTTGTTGTCATAATTTGATAATAGTTGCAAAGATATTCAAAATATTTCTAACACTCTAGGATGAAGTGTTGGTTTTGAGACTCCATAGCCCTCTTTTGGCACTAGCCAATCTCCAAGCATATATTGTTTTCAATTTGATCCCAATTCTTAAAATTAAAAACCATATCAATTATGTATTCTGAGTTGTGTGTTTCATGTTCTCCATGTTGGTTAGTGAGATCCACTCATTGTCTTAGCAAATATTGAGTGATATTTTATGTTTCTCAACATAATTCTATGAGAGAATTATTTGTTAAGCAATATCCAATTAATTGTGTGTCTAAATCCTTAGGTGTTGCTAAAGGGTCACACCCCTAGCTCCTACAGAGTGTAAAGTGTAGGGGAAATATGTATTAATTCCATTTCTTGTCAGTTGGCCAAATCCATCATTGAGTCTGATCATTAGAAAGTGGCTAGTCTATAGGATTCATTGGACTACTCGATTTGTAACACCAACACGTGTGACTATTATGTTGGTAAGTGCTTGATGTCTAATATCTTTCCACACTATCTCATGTCCTCCATAACCACACTAACCTTAGAATATTCTTTTCCAAGGAGTATGTTGGCTCTTTTAAATACCATCCAGATCTTCAAGGAAGCCTATGGATTTTCCAATTCCAATAATCAACAACCTAAAAAGGATTGGCCAATGAACACGAGAAAGAAATCAATGTTTCCTCCTATACTTCGAGTTCTGAAAGACCCAAGAGGGTGATCCCACAATGCATTTATCACATTTCTTCATAAGACTTAATCATACATTACATTTTAACTAGAAAAATTCTCATATCTATGATTCAATAAGTTACAATTTGCAAAGAAATAGAAAATCCTTTACACCTTTATAACTTGGAGTAGAGAATGGGAAAATCGAACAAGAGCTACAACATCCATCATCATTTTGTGTGTGATTTTAATTAAATATTTTTTTTTATGTGATCTAGCTAGCTAGATACATTTGAAATTTATTTAACATATAGAATAGTGCATTATCCTAGGGTGAATGGGTCAAATTCACAACATACTGTAATGCAACAACAAAGGAATTTGACATTTGTAGACTATTATGGATTTGCATTACAAATTTGTAACTCAAACCTTACATATAGAAAATACTTAGAGATCATATAAATTAACACACAAAACATTGACTGCATTTAAGCATTTAAATCAACTACTTGAATTGAAGCAGAAATGCAAGTATACATCCAACCACATTAATTGGAGACCAATAAAATAATCCTTGATCATTTCATTGCTAATTCATGAACAAATCCAAAGGAGACAATCTGTATGTAATCTTCCACCATTGATTCTCAAATGCTACAATTGTTACAAAACCTTTAAGCTAATTGTAAATGTAAACCCATAACCTAAGACTCTATGAGAAATTCTATATCCATGGTATGCTATTTACACTTCATCAAGATATATGCTAAACTACCTTACATCAACCTAAATTTTCAAAGACCCCTGCATAATATCCTTTAATTCTCTTTTATAAGATCAAGGGAGAAATAAGCATCAAGCTATTGGTCAGTCACATTACACTTTAATTTATATTTAAAGAGTATTTCATTTCATTTCAACCCCCTAGGTGGTTATATTTACACTTGAAGAAATGGGAGGAAATGCAAAAGATAAAAACTTATAAGATCTTATTGAACTCTTATCCTCATCCATGTCATAATCTTACTCAACAAAAGTGTGAAACACAAAAGAAGAAAGAAACATAAAGAAAAAAGAGAGGATTGGTTGGATTACCACATGCAATTTCAAATTTGATAAGATATATATTTTTTTAATATAGTTATTTCAAAGGTCTGGCATGTATTATACTAGACCATTTTCTATATTTATCTCACTATCTTTATGGATCATTCAACATAATTTTCTAGCCAATTCTTATACTCATCCTCTATAGCCCATTTGATATTCAATAACCTCTACATCTTTTTGTTGTATGCATTATATCTTGCATCAATTACTAATTTGGCCTCTTTCACAAAGGGTTCCATTTCAACTTGAATTGTGATGAATTTATCAATTATACCATTTAACATAGTTAAGTCCAACCTGTTATCAATGTATGTTATCTATGGACCTATAGCAGTTTGATGCTTGAAGAAATCCATCCATGGTTCATACTCTTTGAGTGTTCCATCTTCATTAAGGATCTTGGGCGCACCACATTCCTCCATATCCCTGAAGGCCTTGATTTTAACTTGTAGCTTCCCACCAATTCATTCATGGGAGCTTGTGATCTTGCCAATCATTTCAATTCCTCTTATGAGGGTATATGTAGGATCATGATGGGCCAAAAGGTGGTGATATGATGGGTATGTGTAGGGTATGTGGCTAACAACTTGTTTTTTACCCAAAATTGATGAAACAAAAAGGGTTTTTAAAGGATATTCTCAACTTTCCACCAATATAAATTATGCTCTACTTTTAATTTAATAAATAATTATTATTCATTTTCTATTTGAATTATGACTAAAGTCCGAATTGATAGGCTGATTGAAAAAAATCTATAGCTTGCAAATAGTATAACATTTTTTGAATCCAGAACATGCGTCACATTCTATGCTTCACATACTATAGGATTAAAAAAAAGAATTACAAGAAGTTTTGACCAAGTTACGGTGGCCAGGCATACAATTTTTTAAATTTTTAAAAGTTGTAATAAAAAATTCATAATTAATTATTTACTTAAAAAAAAATCAAAAAGAAATATCCATCACATCGGCACATGAGTCCTCTACTTATATAAAAAACTTATAAAAAAATATTATTGTTTTATTGTGGTTAGGGTGGTCAGATAGACACCTACTTAAATTTTCCCTAAAATTTAAGTACTATTGCATTGAAATTTCAAATTTTCACCAACTAGATTTTTTTAAAAACAAACCTAGTAGTTTAGAAACTACATTCAATTTTCTACAAGTTCTATTCGTACATATTTTTGAAATAATATAGATAACTTATTCAAATTTTTACGTCAAGTTTCCTAATTCTCATTTTTCTGAATTTTCATCGCCACTTAAGGGCCTATTTTTTCCATGAAGATCCTGCACATACCCATGATTTCTTGAAGATTTGTTGGAGCTTTAAGGTCATCCTTTACATTTGCTTGTATCTCGTTTAAACTATTCAATCTACTGCTCCAATTATTCCAAGTGTTCTAAAAAACCTCTTGAACATGTTGGAACCTTTCAAATGCCTCATGTATTCCTTTATAGGTTGACCATGTAGCTTCTGCTTGGTCAATCTGTGGCCTAGAATTTCATCAACCATATCCTTTGTAATCTTTTTCATATTCTCTTGGAGCATGTTCTTCTCAGACTTGGCTATTGGGAGTTTAACCTTTAGGGTAGTAATTCTTAATTTGAAGGTTTCTTTATCTTCTAGTGAGGTACTAGATGGGGAAGTAGGAAAGGTCCTTTGACCTATGGGTACTGTCACAATACTGTGTCTCACTTTAGGGATGTGCTGATTTTTTACCATAATCACTATTTTTTAAAAAACTAATGACTTAATTCTTGAGAGGCTCCATCTGAAAGGTTTAATTGAAGATGGGTAGATAAGACCCCCTTAGATCAAACCCCCTTGGATAGAACACCTCTAGCATTAAATCATACCCATAATGGAGTCCCTTTCACAACTATCAAAATGCTGGCATAAAACTACTTTTTCTTTACCTTTTGAGGGATTAAATAACATCATTTAAAAATTATATTTTGTAAGATTGTGGCCCTCAAAATGAGCTTTCCAAAAAGTATAGGTTTGACATGTTTTCATTTTATCATGTATTTAATTTTCAATTTATACTAAACATAGGTTTTTTTCTATGCATAAAGTTCTTTATTGTGTAGAGGTGGAAAAATAGTAAACCGTTGTAAATTTTTTTCAAAAAATACCCATTCCCTAGGTATTTATGTCCTTGTTTCACGCAAAAAAAGAAAAATTGTATTTTGATAAATATACAAAAAGTTAGGTTGTACAACACACACATATGTAAAAAATATAGTTACGATGATTTCAAAACTTAATTAAAAAAAAATGCAACAAAAAATTATGAAAATATATCCTTTCCCTAGATATTGATGTTGAGAATCTATATTTGAAAAATTAGAATTTAATCCTTTATAGAAAAAAAGTTATGTTGCACGACACAAATGTTACTTTTTGAAAATTTTGTTTTCTGTTTAAAACTAGTTATTAAAGGAGATGTTCAAAGATTCATGATTTATTTTAGAAAATTTGAAAAAAAATTATATTTAGATTCTACACACAAATTTCCATAAATCACTATTTCACATCATCTTCAAATTCTTAATGGTTTAGCTGCTATAGGTCTCAAAAGATGAAGATTCAGTTAAAAATATTGATGTAAATGTCCATCTTGGGAAAAAAGTGAGACACAATATTGTGATTTCACCCCTACCCTAACCATATTAGCCTTCAATTTATTGTATTCCTCAATTATTTTGTTATGCTTTTCCAAAAATTTAATATACCTAGCCTTAGAGATCTCCGCTATTTCAACACGGTTGTATGCATTATTAACCTTATAGCCTGTGGAGATGTCATCTTTGAAGCCCTTCCTATAATCAAGTCTCCTTAAAGACCAGTCATTGTCCTACTAAGTCTACATCTCTTTGAGTCTGGTGTTAATGACCAAATAGCTATTGCATGTATATTGGGACTAAACCCTAAACCAAAATTTTTCTCATTAAAAGTCTCCTCTAACACCATAAAATTTGGGTCATTCTTGATTGCATCTAGAGTAATGATTGAGGATAGGTTTCATCCTGACATTACTAGTACCCCACTGTCTTTGACCAATCTCCTAGCTTCCATAGGATTCATTTTCTCAATTTATTGGATAATCTCCTCTTTAGTCCTTTTTTTGACTTCTTGTTGTGAAGGATCCACTCCTTCCTGAGCATTTTTTATCCTCTCATTTATTTCCTTAGCTTTCAGCTCAACAATGTACTCTTTAAATTATTTTGATGCCACAAAGGAATCATCCTCTAGGAATTTAACACTAGCTAAAACCCTTACATCATTATCCCGACTTTCATCATACTCCAAGGGTACTAGCCTATCATCTAGAAAAAATGGTTCCATTACATCTCCAACATCAGGGTGAGAAAATTCATGCTCCACTCCTTGCTCAAGAGGCATTGATTCAATAGACGGTTGTTGTACATTTCCCTTAGCACCCTAAAATTCATCAATATTTGGAGGAAACTCCATAACAAGAGTATCTTTAATATCTATGGGTTGCTACTCTTCTAGTGTTGTGGGACCCTTTGGTTGACCACCAATTTTCAATAAATGTTTCTGTAGAGCCTATTGAGCTAGTTGTTTTGCTTGTTGCACCTTCTCCAAGAAAGTACCATCACTAAAATCACTAAGAACTAATTCCATCCTTTTAAACTTGTCAGTCAAGTGCTTGTAATGACTTTCATAATTTCTCTTCTAAGTAGAAGGCCTATTCTCAACCTCAACAATTTTCATCCAAATCTTTTCTCTATCCTAGACAACAACATATGTTGGTAGATTCCTTATCACATCTTCCCTAGAGAAGAAAGCATGAGGTCCATATCCTGAGATTCCCCTTTTTATCTTTTCTCTATTGATGTGTCCTTCTAGATCAAACTTTCTAGTAGAGGTTGCCTTCATTCTCAAATTACTAATTATTAAACCAAATACCACATATGCTTCCTTTGCAAATATTACAAAATAATCAAAGGATAAATTTGATTAAATGATGGAGGCATTTCTGAACAACCAAAATATCTCTGCATCATAATGATCCATTTGCCACATTATCTTAGTGAAATCTAGAGTATCAGAAATAAATCTAGGTAGGATATGTGGCACCACATGAGTCCCATAACACCTGATGACTATACAATCCTCATACATATACCAATCTCCCCAATTGCACTCATAATCTAGGTCATCACCATATTCTTTTGGCCTTAACAATGCTTGAATTGTTCTAGAAATCCTCTTAGCCAATGCAACACCCATTTGTACTAGAATAGTGTGTTTTATGGTGTTACAGAATCCAACATAATTTGAATTTTGGAAATGTAAGTCCCAAATGTTTGTCCACATTTGGATAGCCAATATATTATTTCTTTCATCCACTTGTCTTAATCTCATGGACTTACCAAATACTTCCCTTCCCTAATATAATATCATATGCATCAGTAGTGAATAATGTATGAATGTCAATGGAGTTCTCCTTTCCTTCAATCTTACCAAATCATAGTGTAACTGTTCAGCAACTCTACTAACATAGTCAAACCATGTGTGCTTATTCTTATGTTGAATTTCCATGATCATAAACAATAGGGGTGACATTATCCTTCCATCACACTTCACCCCAAGGACCTGACACAACATGAAGTATGTGTATCTAAAATAGTTTGCAAATTCATCACAATCTAGAGGTTCAACTTCTCTAAGTGCAAACATAGCACCCTTATCTTATATATTCCTTGGCAATTCACCTCTTTGGAATCCAACCCTATGATCAACATGTTAGAAACCAAAATTTGAAATGCAAATGAGAAAAATCCTTTCATAGAAGAGAAAAATAGAAAAAGCAGAAGCTATTGCAAAAAGATGTGCAAATTGATATATTCAAAGTACAATAATTACAAGAGATAATTTTCTTTATAAAAGAAAAGATGCATAAACCTATTCTTATCTTGAGCAAAAAGATAGCTCAACAAGATAAGGATAACAACTTATAACTTAGGAATTAAATAATGCCTAAGTAATCTTATGTAAAGTGTAATTAAATATTAATTACACCAACACCCCCCCATAAGTGCAACTTAGGGAGAAGTGGATTATTATGCAAATGATGTGAGATGGGTCCCATCAACAAAGGCCTGATCAGGTACCCATTTAAAAATGCAAAGAGAGAGAAAACCTAGTGGGAAAAACCCCCCCTCAATGAGATGAACTACTGCAAAGAATCACTAGAAGAACTCTCATGAAGCAACATTGGAACCCCAAATCCGACAAGCAAGGAAAGATACTTCTATTTGCAAGAACCATAATGGAATCACAAATGCAGCAACAAACCCGATGCTAAGGAACACTGGAAACTCACATATTGGATCAATCCTGGAATTTGTAAGGAACAATAGATGAAAAAAATGAAGCCACCCATAATGATGAAAAAATCTAAAAGTTGTGTCCTCAAAGCCAATGCCAAACTGAAACTAAAAACTGCCCCATAAGACGAGTACCATCAAGATTTTGGAACATTAACCATAAAAACATGGCCTTCAAACTAAGAAGGATCTGAACCAATGCGGATCAAGAGACATAAACTCTCAATCTAAAGTGTGAACTGATGCAAACCAAAGATGTGTCCAACTAAGCAAGAAATAAGCTAAAAGAAACAACATGAAACCAGACAAACTAATAATAGTTGTCACCAATATGAAAGTGTGATGCAATAACCCCCCTTAATGGAACTTTATATCAGCTCGTTATTACAATACCCAATGATTGTAAAAGGAGAGCATGGAAAACATGCAAAAACTACATAAATAGAAGTGAAAATGAAAACCTAGTGCACAAAATAGAACATGAATGCATGCACAAAATAAGGTACACATATTCTAAAAAGGACCTCAGATCTGCATAGAGTCTGAAACCAGCTTTCTGATGCCACAATAATGTTGAAAAATGGATAAGCGAGTCAAAAGATAGGTCTCTCGGTGTGAAAACAACAACATACGACTTTCGAGGCTGAAAAAGACATCAAAAAAGAAAAACCAAAAAACTAGACCTACACCATTGCGTATAGCATCAAAACAGCTTTCCGACGATATCTCATTTGCAAAAAAGGGATGTTGTATGCCCAAGTTACACCTGTTTTCATGAGAATGCTTCAAATCTGCCCAAGTAGTCCTCCAGGAGCCCTCAGGGGCTAAAAAAATTCAGCCTCTGGTCACATGCAAGACTAGGGGCTAGCACGTAGGGCCTGGCCTGAAGCCCTTGGTCACTAATAGGACCATCCAGAGGGGCTTAGAACCCGGCAGGGGCTAGGCGTGGGCACCTGGGCACCAATGTGACCTTGGTGGCTTAAGCAAAGCCCTCGGGGGCTTAACCCAAGCGGAGTGGCAGATGGGTGCAGAGTGGGCAGCCAGTGGTGGAGAATGGAGGCACCGCCGGAGGAGCTACATGTGGGTGGTAGCCCGGTGGCACTGGGATTTTATACAAGCGGTGCAAAAAACATAGATTTTTTTTATTTTTTTAACATTTTTTTATTCTTTTTCGTACTATGTACCTCGTAGAGCATGCCCTGGGGCCGTACGAACCTCAGGCAAAAACATTTTGCCTCCCCAGTTGACTGTGTCCAAATTAGACAAATTTTATATCAAAATAGGGGTTTTTGGGTGCTGCAAATCCAATTGCGAGGTCCTTTTTGGCCCAAAGTGCCCAAAAAATTAGGTGACCCCCAGATCTATTAGAAAAATCATTGAGCTTGAAACCCTCACAGATCTAGTAAACGTGACCAAAATGAATGAAATAAAAGCCATTTCTAACTTTTTCCAGTGCTCTGAATCCAATGGAAAACCCCAATTTGATCCAAGATGCTGCATAAATGTACTCAAGGAAAGAAACCCTCGAGGGACTCCAAACGAGCTCTACAATGTATTCCTCCAAAAAAGTTAAGAAGGGGCTACAAATCAAGGCTCTGATACCATGTTAGAAACTAAGATCTGAAATGAAAACCAGAAAAATCCTTCCACAGAAGAGAAAAACAGAAAAAGCAGAAGCTATTGCAAAAAGATGTGCAAATTGATATATTCAAAGTACAATAATTACAAGAGATAATTTTCTTTATAAAAGAAAAGATGCATAAACCTAATCTTATCTTGCGTAAAAAGATAGCTCAGCAAGATAAGGATAACAACCTATAACTTAGGAATTAAATAATGCCTAAGTAAACTTATGTAAAGTGTAATTAAATATTAATTACACCAACACAACATATTATTTCTACAACTTTTGCAGTGTGATCTTTTCACTAGCATTAGGTTTCATTCTGAAAACTTCCACAACTTTGCTTACCTTTATTTCCAAAATTCTCCTACCCTCAGTGTCTATGATTACCCTGTTCACATCGCCATATCTATTTGCAAGGTGTAGTATTAAGTCTCCCTCCACAGAGACATTAAGGACAACCATTTTCCCTATTTCATAGCCCTAGACATTTTTACCAAGATGTCAAGCATCTCTTCTTTTGAAAGCATACATTAATAACTCCCATCGATACTTTGGCACAACAATGTCACCAATTCTAGATACAAGGTCTTTGAAATTGGTAGTTAGTATTCCTTCCCCTATATCCTTCCTACCACTTTATTTGACATCTTGTGGTTGTAATTTATCCATTGAAGTGGGTGTATTCCTTCGGTTGGCCCTTTCTCTTCTCAGTCACTTCAGATGTTTGGGGTGGGTCATGGGAGACCTTCTATTTTTTTTCTTGGGTATAGGTTTTGAAGACGATGACTCACCAATTTGACTCATCTTGGATTCTCTAGGATTTTTGGGTTTGGAATTAAGCTAGTTTTGGGATTGCTACTCTATTCTTGTTACCTCTAACTAAAGTTTAGATATAATTCTACCCAATTAGGAAACTATACTTAATCAAAACAAGCCAGAAACCCTAATTAATCCTTGAAAACTCTTCAGACATTTGGGTTCAATATACCAGTTCTTGCAAAGTAACAAAAGAAACCAATGCTATTTTGATGGAAACTTACTCAGGAACAACTCCTCTGCAACTTTCTTTAGCTTTGGCTCTAGTTGATCAAAACTCTTCTTCAGCTCCTCAAATGTTCAAATGAGAGGAAAATACAAATTGTAAACCCTTTTTTATGAATTTGGTCGAGTACACCTACCATTAATGGTGCAAGAATGCTTGTGTGAGTGATCAATTACTCCCCAAGTTGATAATTCCTATTTGAATTCAGGCCATCAATTCACTCAAACAAGAATTTCATCCAACGGCTCACGCTATTTCATACTCTCCATAGGGCCCTACCAACGATGTGATATGTACTTTGATGAGCTAAGGAGCTACCACATGTATCTCTCCACATTCCATGAGTATCACTCATTGCATCTTTTTTTCTTCCACTTGGACCTCATCAAGCAATGGCTTGGAAGCTGGCGATGAAATTTCAGCCCTTGATCTTAAGCACTCAAGAAGATCTTAGCCATAGACTTGAATTCCATCACTCATTGTGTGTTCAGGTTTTATTAAGTAATCCTAACTCATGAAAGACTAAGGCCATGCAATTAGGAGGTACTCCATCCATCAACGGTCACAAGTTTTCTTTTGAAATGCATGATATAACTGGTGATAGTGCTAGGGCCAGTGATGGGTTAAGAACTTAACTGCAACGCTCATCGTAGGTCACCTTCCGGCAGTAGCAATGAAACATGCGATGGGTGATGAACCAAGGACTAAAGGATAAACATTATATCACTCATCACAAGATAGAAGAAGCATTCCATGAAGTAACATGCGATGAGCAATAGATAGTGAGTGACAAACTTCAGTAACAATAAAAGAAATGTAAGCAAAAGTTGTTTATAAAAGAGGGACCTGCTAGGCTTGAAAGCGACCAAGGTGTTGGGGCCAATTGAACAATGATATTAAAGACCATAGGAGAGCACTTAAGTGACTCGTAACCTAATTTATATGGTCAACGTAAGAACATAAGCTAAGGATAACCAAGGATGACAAGATCATAATAGGATAAAAATCAACTAGTAATATGACCATGAGACCAATGGAACCAAGAAAATTTTTAGGGTTCCACTAGTGGCTCCGACTGGGGATGTATGCCCCCTACGAGCATAGTAATATCTCAGATCTCCAGTTGAGCAGACCAAGCATACAAGGATCAAAAGACTAGGAGCTTGTCTGAACAAAACAAGCAGACACAATAAAAAGGGAAACACACCAAACCTATACACAAAATTTATAGGATTGTACAATGTACATAGAAAGATAACCTATTTCAAGACAAATAGGATTTCAATAATTTTTCATGTACTAGTAGTTCAAGAATTTTACATGTTAAGGGATGCAAGAAATATGAGTCTTCTCCATGCATGTCAGCAATTAAGTAAGGTACTAACCATTAAGGATCAAACATCCCATGTTTTCCTTTATCTTCCAATCTTGCATTCCACATCAAGACCATAGATCCTACTTCAAACTTCCTTTCAATAGCCCTTTTTTCATACAGGTGCTTTACTTGCAATTGTAGCTTCTCATTTCTTTTATAAGCTTCTCTTCTAGTTTCATCAAGCTCAATCAACTCATCCATCCTCTACTGTATCTTATCACAAATATCATTGTCATATTCTTGGACAAATTTGTACATTTTAATCAAATTGTTGTGGTATTTTGGCCTCAACTCCATACACTTGATAAAAAGGAGATTGTATAATGACTTTCTTCATAGTTCTCCTATCAACCCATAGCACAAGCTTCAACTTTGAGTCTCAAGCCTTCTTGTTCTTCTCAATCACCCACTTGATAATCTTCATGAGGCTTTTATTACAAGAATCAACTTGCATGTTCCCTTAGGGATGATATTGGGATGAATATGATATTTTTATGCCATGTTGGTTAAAAAACTCAAGGAATTCGTTAAACCTAAAACACATGGTGTCATAAATAATTCTTTCAGGAACCCCAAACCTACTTAGAATATTGTTCATCAAAAAATCAATGACAACTTTACTAGTTTCCTTCCTAGTAGGAATGGATTCAACCAATTTTGTGAAGTAATCAGTTGCTACCAGAATCCAAACATGTCCTCCATTGGACTTCACAAATATTTCTCCAATAAAATCAATGCCCCACTATTGAAAGGGAGCATGTGTTGGAATTGGCCTAAGTGGTAAGTTTCCCAATAACTTTAACTTACCCGTGAACCTCTGAGAAGCATCACATTTCCTTAAAAATATATGTTCATCTTTGAACACATTTTTCCACCAAAAACCTGCTGTCAATATCTTATGGGCACTCATTTTATCCATGTAATGGCCTCCAAAATCTCCTTTATGCATCTCAATCAATAGATCTTCTACTTGATCCCCATCTACACACCTAAGCAACAAACTTTCAGGGCTCCACCATAATTCACCATTGATAATAACATTCTTGATTGCTTGTAGCTTTAGAGTCATTTTCTCATTGTGAGGCATACTTTTTGGGCATTGCATGGTCTATAGATATTCAACAACCCTTTTGTACCACCCACAAGTCTACATGTCACATATAGGTGCAACTTTTTCATGCTCAACTTGGTTTATTTGGTTAGCCTCCAAGTTTGTCTCAACCATCAATTTAGCTAGACCATGACCTCTTACCAACTTGGTAATCTAAATATCAATGTTGAACTCTTGGATCTTGTTGATCCATCTACACCAATGACCTGTGGTCTCTTGTTGAGTAAAAATATCTTTAAATGTGGCTATTGGTACATAGGCTACAACTGTAGCTCTTATCAAATATGGTCTGAAATTTTTAACAGCCTTGACTAGGGCATATTCCTACTTTTTTGTAGCATCATACTTTAACTCAGCTGACTATAATAACTTACTAAAGAAGGTGATAGGTTGCTCAAAACCCTCATCATTGTTTTGAAGTAAAACTCCTGCTATAGTATGAAGTGAAGCAAATGTGAATAACTGAAATGGCTTTGAATAATCAGGGGATTTAAGGATAGGTGCCTCCTTGATATAATTCTTAATGGCCTAGAAGGCTCTTGATGGTTCCTCTATCCATGCTACTTTCTCCCCTTTCTTTAGCATTTTAGAGATGGGTCTTACAGTCTCAACAAAGTTTGTAACAAATCTCTATAGAAAGTTAATTTTTCCAAAGAATGATTGTATTCCCTTCACATTCTTGGGCTATGGGATATTATCAATTGCTGCTACTCTCTTAGGATCAATCCTGATCCCATCTTTTGACACAATGTGACAAACAATTTTCCTTCTTTAACTCCAAACTGACATTTCTTGGGATTTAAAGAAATCCCATACTCCAAGGCTCTGATAAAAATATTTTCAAGGTGTGAGTAGTGATCCTCCTCCTTGTTACTATGGGTAGTAAGATCATCTTGATAAATGGAAAGAAACAAATCTATGAAATCAGCAAAAGCCACATCCATGGCTCTTTGAAAACTGGCTTCAACATTAATCAAGCCAAATGACATCCTTACATTGACATATGTCCCCCATGGTGTTGAAAACATTGTTTTAAATTTTTCTAACTCTTTCACCATGACTTTTTTATAACCTAAAAACCCATCCATCATAGAGAGCAACTCACATTCAATCACCTTCTGCAACATTTGCTCCATATTAGGCAAAGGGTAGTTATCTTATAAAGATGCCACATTCAAATTTCTAAAATCCAAACACAACCTCAGGTCTCCATTTTTCTTTCTGACTAGAACTAGATTTTATGTACTCATGATGAGTGTCTAATAGGCTTTACGATCCCTACATCTCATAGCTTAGTAAGCTCTTCTTGCATTTTTGGCTATAGAGTGGGGTTAATTGACCTCTATTTCTACCTAAAAGGCTTTGCATCAAGCTTTAGTGGTATCTCATTTTGAAACAAGTCCCCCCTATAAGCCTTTAAATCATCATATAACCATGCAAACACATGTTTGTACTTCCTCAATAGAACAACTAGCATAATTCTCACATAGGGTTTCACCATCTCTCCTATATACACCTTTTTAGGGGAATTTTTTGTCCCTAAGTTTATTTCCTCTAAATCCTCCTTATGGGAAATCATTTTCTTGACATTTGACTTATCAGGGTCATCAAAGACCCTCTCTAGTTTGACCAACCCCTCAGGAATACTATTTTTTTTCAATTGAATTATTTCATTTCCAAATAATGTCTCTTTTCCATCTACCTCCACCACAAATGAACCAAAGTCAATCTCTTGGCCTTCATATTGGTCAATTCAGTGCAAGAATCTTAAAATTTCATTGTCATCATCGAGCACTTGTTAGTTATAGATGTTGTCAGGCACTATAGGCCTAGTCTGCACCTCTATGCATGAAACACCATCAAAGGTAACATCTAACCTAACAACAATATTGGCTAATAAATGTGCCTTGACATTTTTTCCTATTTCTATCTATTCTATGCCAAAGGCATCAAAGAATTCAATAGTATCCCAAATATCATTCCTAAATTGTCTAATCCTTTTATCTTTAGTGAAAAATCTAGACCTAATCTGGGAAACTACTAACTCAGAATCCCCCAGTACTCTTAGCAACTTGATGCCATGTTTGTAAGCTAATTTCAAACCAACCAAGAGGGCTTCATACTTAGCAACATTGTTTTCCAAGAAAATTATAACAAAATGAGTACTTGAAGGTTTTACCTTGTGGAGAGACGAGGATAGCTCCTGCACTCGAGCCTTCCTTTGAACATGCTCCATCAAAGTACATAGTCAAGAGGTTTCATTCTTGAGATGTTTCTAGGACATCCTTATCAATCAGTGTAGGCCAGACTGCTTCTTCTGTCATTTCTTCCTCAATTCAAAAAGTGTCTAAACCAGTATCCACAAAATTAATCCACACTATTCTTCAGGTTCTTCAATGTGTTCGATGATGTGAGGAGCTCTTCATTCTCTATTGATCTTGACATCTTTTTGGTCAATGGAAAAGGTTGCAAATGACAAGTCGTATTGAATACTCCCACCCATGGAAGCACTCCAGTGTCTAGACAACAACATTCCATAAGTTGGTGGGATATCCACCACTGTAACACTCATATACAACTCCTTTTTAGGAAAAGTTGCCAATTTATAAAGAAATTTGTTGACCACCCCAATGACAGGCACCTCCCTTGAATCCATAGCATAGCATTTCCCATATGTATTGTCAACCTTTAAACCCATCTCTTCCATGATCTTTATCAGCATTACATTGCTTTAGGCCCCTGAGTCTATCATGCAATTTCTAAGCAACTTACCATCAATGATTAAGCTTATAAAAAATGGATTAACATGATTTGGATTGGCAGTAATAGTGGTTCCCAAATATATTTTTAAATTTTCATTGATCACTACTTCAACCTGAACATTCTTTTCTTGGCTTGTGCTTGTTTTAGGTTGATTGATTATTATTTTATCCTTCCCACTCACAAAAATACTGTAAATAAGAGAAATATTTTTATTCTTATGCTCATCTATTCTCATCACTTCAAGGAGTGGGACTATGACTTTGACTTGAGACAATGCTTGAAACATATGAACTGGAGAATAATTCAATAACCTAGGGATTAGACATTTTGTAGGAGTTACCTTTTCACCTTGTCCCTAGACCTTTTTAGAATTGGGTTTCACATCCTTAGCCTTCTCAGCTTGAGGAACAACTTCATCATCAATCTTTTCCTTACTTCCCTTTTTGGCCCAAATTCTCATCTCCTTACCCTCCTTGGGTTTTGTCTCTTCCCTTTTGTTCTCTATTTTTTCTTATTTGTTTCTTGCATTATTTTCTTTAACAAACAAGCTACCTGGCCTTCCTTCATTACCACTCATAGTTTTATTCCTCAAATGGTAGTCACTCCTTGCCTTACTAACCAATGCAATTTTATACTTTTTAATCTCCTCATTGGAGGGTCTTCTCAAAGAAACGTCGTCTGATTCAAAAGTATAGAGCGTGCAATCATTCTTGCCCTCTTCATCTAAGAATACTTGTTGATGATAAGATTTTATCTCCTTCCTAAGAACATCAACATCACTCCTATGAGGCTCATCATCTAAGGAATACTCTTCACAACTAAGGTCTGAATTAGTCATGAGTACATTTGTCATCTCATCATGATCTTGCAAGGAATCAAATCTTACTTGGCTATCTTGAGCTTCTTCTACTAACATTGCCACAACACATTGTTGTGAAGAATGGGGCATCTGAAAAACTCTCACCAAGGTAAGTCTTCACTAACATTGGCAGAATGCTTTTGCAGAGGATCTAGTGTACATTGTAATTTTTTTTTATTATTGTTAACTGGCTTCCCATTATGCCAGTTTGTATGATAGGGGTAATCCTACAATCTTAGGGGCCTTTCATTTCTCTGGAATTGTGGCATGTCATTCTTAGCTTCCTTTTGCAATAAGCTAAGAACCTGATCTATCTTTTCATCTAGAGCTATAGTTTTAATAGCTTTATCATTTTGAGCTCTTCAACTTTTTGAAGCCTTGGGGTCTTCTCTTCATCTTGTTTTACTAGAGGCTCTCCTATTGTTTTCAATGTTGACTACCATCTTGTAGGCCTTTGTCAAATTCTATGGGTTCTTATCCCTAAGAAGATAACACATCTTATAGTCATAATCATTACAATAAGTCACCAAATATGCATCAGCATTAGGCCATAGATAAGAAGGGGCTCTATTCATAGACTTCTAAAATCTTTTGTTGAATTCAGTAACTAACTCATTATGTCCTTTAGTGATATTATTGAATTCATTCAATCTAAACCTGGGATCAGTTTGATCCCCAAACTACTCTTTGAAAACACTATAGAAAGACTCGTTTAAATCAATACTCACATCTGGTAACCCCTGTACCAATCCCTTGCATCTTTGGTCAAGGATTGCATTACATATTTCATAGCAACATCATCATCTCATAACTCAAAATCTTCCACAAAAATTTGGAAGGATTTCAAGTGATCTTCACCACTGAAAGCATTATTACCAGTAAATTTAGGAAGATTTTTCCTTACATTATCTGGGACAGGGTTTGGGTAACTAGGAATATTGTCAAAACATAATTTCCTATATCTATTAGTTTGAGGTGGCCTCCTAGGATGTCTATCCTTATGATTATCCCTTTGTTCATCATCCTTCTTATTGTCAAATTGATCTGCATTCATACCTTTTCCACTTCCATTATTGCTACCATTATTATTCTTATCTTCTTCATCATCCTTAGAATAAGAACTATTATTCTTGTTACCTCCTCCACCCTCACCACCTTGGTTTCCACCACCACCTCCACCAGGAGTATGCCCTCTTGATTTCTTCTTGTGAGATCCACTATAATTCTACCCAAAGCTTGAAGGCTCTGGAGTTGGTATAGACATTTTAAGGCAATATTCCTAGCCATTTCTGCATTGGTTGCTTCAATTTTAGCCTTCTTCAAATTTTCCTGCAACTTCTCATTCACCAGCTACAATTTCATGAGTTTAGGGTTTGAGGGTGTAACAGATGAAATGGGTAAAATTTGGGGTTATTTAGAGGAGTTTTTATAGATGAGGTGTGGGTATTTGTGTTACTACTACTGGTGAATGTGGGTATGTGCAGGATCATCATGGAAAAAATAGGCCCTTAAGTGGCAAAAAATTCAAAAAAAATCAAAGTTAGGAAACTTGGCGTAAAAATTTGAATAAGTTATCTATATTATTTCAAAAATGTGTGACAATAGAATTTGTAGAAAATTGAATGTACTTTCTAAACTACTAATTTTATTTTAAAAAAAAATCTATTTGGTGAAAATTTAAAATTTGAATGCAGTAGTACTTAAATTTTAGGGAAAAAATAAGTAGGTGTCTGTCCAACCACCCTAACCATAATAAAATGATAATATTTTTTTATAAGATTTTAGATATAAGTAAAGGACTCATGTCTCGATGTGATGCATATTTTTTTGTAAACTTTTTCCAAGTAAATAATTAATTATCATTTTTTTATTACAATTTTTTTAAAATATAAAAACTCGTATGTCTGACCACCTTAACTTGGTCAAAACATCATGAAATTCATTTTTTTAATCCTATAGTATGCAAAGCATAGAATGTGACTCATGTTTTGGATTCAAAAAATGTGATACCATTTGAAAGCTATAGATTTTTTTTAGTCAACCTATCAATTAGGACTTTAGTAATAATTCAAATAGAAACTAAATAATAATTATTTATTAAATTCAAAGTAAAGCATAATTTATATTGGTGTAAAGCTGAGAATCTTTTTTAAAAACCCTTTTTGTTTCATCAATTTTGGGTAGAAAAAGTCATCAACCACATACCCTACACATACCCATCATGATCCTGCACATACCCATGTATTAAAAGTATTCTTTTGGGTCTGATCCATGGGTTTCTTCAAATGATCTACAAATGATTTTTTCTGAGCAAGATCAATGGTTTTAGTAGTAGCCTTCAATATCTATGGGTTGTTGCTCTTCTAGTGTTGTGAGCCCCTTTGGTTGACCACTAGTTTTCAATAAATGTTCCTGTAGATCCTTTTGAGCCAATTGCTCTGCTGGTTGCACCTTCTCTAGGAAAGTACCATCACTTAAATCACTAAGAACCAATTCCATCCTTTTAAACTTGTCAATGAGATTCTTGTAAGGACTTTCATAATAAGAATTCTGAGTAGAAGCCCTATGCTCAACCTTAGCAATTTTCATCCAAATATTTTCTCTATCCTAAACAACATCATATGTTGGCAGATTCCTTATCACATCTTCCCTATAAAAGAAATCGTGAGGTCCATATCCTGAGATTCCCCTTTTTATCTTTTCTCTGTTGATGTGTCCTTTTGGATCAAAATTTCTTGTAGAGGTTACTTTCATTCTCAGATTACTAATTATTATACCAAATATCTCATGTGCTTCCTTTGAAAATACAAAAAAATAGTCAAAGGAGAAATTTGATGCAATGATGGAGGCCTTTTGCATCACAATCATCCATTTTCCACATTATCTCAGTGAAATCCAACCTATCAAAAATAAATCTAGGCAGTATATGTGGTGCTACAGGAGTCCCATAACACCTGATGACCGTAAAATCCTCATACAAATGCCAATCTCCCCAATTGCACTCATAATTTGGGTCATCACCATATTCTTTTGGCCTTAACAATGCTTGAATTGTTTTAGAAATACTATCAGGCAATGCAACACCCATTTGTACTAGAATAGTGTGTTTTATGGAGTTACAAAATCCAACATAATTTGAATTTGGGTGGTGTAAGTCCAAAATGTTTTTCCACATTTGGATAGGCAATATATTATTTCTTTAATCCACTTGTCTTAATCTCATGGCCTTGCCAAATATTTCCCTTCCCTAATATAATATCATATGCATCAACAGTGAATAATGTCTAAATGTCAATGGCATTCTTGTCCCCTTCAATCTTACCAAATCATAGTGTAACTGGTCAGCAACTCTACTACCATAGTTGAACCATGTGTGCTTACTCTTATGTTGAATGTCCATTATCATAATCAATAGGGGTGAGGTTATCCTTCCATCAAACTTCACCCTGAGCACCTAACACAACATGAAGTATGTGTATCTAAAATAGTCTACAAATTCTTCACAATCTAGGGGTTCAACTTCTTTGAGTGCAAACATAACACACTTATCTCATCTATGCCTTGAAATTCACCTCTTCAGAATCAAAACCTATGATCAACATATTCCTTTTGCAGCTTCTCCATGCTGATCTTTTCACTAGCATTAAGTTTCATTCTAAAAAATTCCACAACTTTGATAAGTACCTTTATTTCCAAAATTCTCCTACCCTCAGTGTCTATGATTACCCTATTCACATCGTCATATATATCTACAAGGTGCAACATTAAGTCTACCTCCACAAACACATTAGCGACAACCAATTTCCCTAAGTCATAACCCTAGACATTTTAAACAAGATTGCAAGTATCTCTTCTTGTGAAATCATACAAAAATAACTCCCATCTAACCTTTGGCACAACAATGTCACCAATTCCAATTGTAAGGTCTTTGAAATTAGTGGTTAGTATTCCTTCCCCTGTAGCCTTCCTACCACTTGCCTTGACATATGCCGATTGAAATTTATCCATTGAAGCAGGTGTATTCCTTTGGTTGGCCCTTTTTCTTCTTAGTCACTTCAAATGTTTGGGGTGGGTCATGAGAAACCTTCTATTTTTTCTTCTTGGGTATAGGTTTTGAAGACAACAACTCACCAGGTTGACTCATCTTGGCTTCTTCAAGGTTTTTGGCTTTGGAATTAAGCTAGGTTTGGGATTTCTTCTCTATTCTTGGTAGCTCAAACTCAAGTTCAGATATAATTCTACCCAATTAGGAAACTATACTTAGTCAAAAGAATCCAAAAACCCTAATTAATCATTGAAAACACTTCAGAAATTTTAGTTCAATATACCAGTTCTTGCAAAGTATCAAAAGAAACTAGTGGGATTTGGATGGAAACTTACCCAAGAAAAACTCTGCAACTTTCTTTAGCTTCGGCTCTAGTTGCTTCAAACTCTTCTTCAACTCCTGAAACCTTCAAATGAGAGGAAAATATAAATTATAAACCATTTTCTATGAATTCAAATGAGTACACCCACCACTAATGGTGCAAGAAGGCTTGTGTGAGTGAATAATTACTCCCAAAGTTGGTTGTTCCTATTTGAATTCAGGCCATCGATTGACTCATATGAGAATTCCATGCAATGACTCACACTATTCCATACTCTCCACAGGGCACTACTAGAAAATTTTATATGTACTTTGATGAGCTAAGGAGCTGCCATGTGTATCTCTTCACATTCCATGAGTACCATTCATCGCGTCTTTCCTTCTTACACTGGGACCCCATCAAGCAATGGCTTGGAAGCTAACGATGAAATTTTAGCCCTTGATTTTAGCACTTGAGAGGATTTTAGCCATAGACTTGAATTACATCACTCATCACGTGTTCAAGTTTTATTGAGTAATCCTAACTCGTGACAGACTAAGGGTCGCATGATTGGGAGGTACTCCATCCATTCTCTTTTGAATGGCATGATATAGCTAGCAACAATGCTAGGGCCAGTGATAGGTTACAAACTTAACTGCATCGCTCATTGTAGGTCACCTTCTAGTTATAGCAATGAAACATGTGATGGGTGATGAACCGAGCACTATAGGATAAACATTGTATCACTCATCATGGGATAGAGGAAGCATTCCATGAAGTAACATGTAGGGAGCAATAAACAATGAGTGACAAACTTAAGTAACGCTAAACAACACGTGAGAAAAATTTGTTCATAAAAGAGGGACCTGCTAGGCTCGATGGTGACCAAGGTGTTGGGGTCAGTTAAACAATGATATTAAAGACCATAGGAGAGCACTTAAGTGAATGGTAACCTGATTTAGCCAGTCAATGTGAGAACATAAGTTGAAGGTGTTAGAAACCAAGATCTGATTGCAAACCAAAAAAAATAGCTTCCATAGAAGAGAAAAATGAAAAAGTAGAGATTTGCAAAATATGTGCAAATTGATATATTCAAAGTACCAATTATTACAAGAGATAATTTTCTTTATAAAAGAAAAGATGCATAAACCTAATCTTATCTTGAGCAACAAGATAGCTCAACAAGATAAGGATGGCAACTAATTAACCTAGGAATTAAATAATTACCTAAGTAAACTTATGTAAAGTGTAATTAAATATTAATTACACCAACACCCCCCCATAATTGCAACTTAGGGAGAAGCAAATTATAATGCAAAGATGAGTCCCAGCAACAAGGCCTGATCATGTACTCATGTACAAATGAAAAGAGAGAGAAAACCAATGTAGAAGTTGTCTCCTTTTAGCTTCTTTCTTGCTCTGATACCATGTAGAAGTTGAAAAACCAACTTCACAGTCCCCAAGAACACCTGCAAGCAATCACCTATCACATGCAAAGATATTCAAAACAAAAGCAACAGAAGTTTTATAAACCCTCAGAGCCAATGTGTGCAAGCAAAAATCAACATTGTTTATTATTGAATGTAATTGTTTTACAAATATTACAAAATCCTTCAAAAAGGCAATGATACAGTAAAGCAGGAAAAGACAACCCTAATCTTATCTTGAGCAAAAAGACAACTCAATAATATAAGATAAGAATTAAATAATAATTATCCTAGGAAATGAACAATTACCTAAGTAAACTTATCCTAAAGTGTAATTAAATAATTAATTACACCAACACCCCCCCACAATGAGATGAAATACTGAAAAGAAGCATTGGAAGAACTCTAGAAAAGCAACACTAGAACCCCAAATCCGAAAAGCAAGGAAAGATACTTCTGTTTGAAAAATACCATATCAGAATCACAAATGCAACAATAGACCCGATGCCAAGGAACACTGGAAACTCACATACTGGATCAACCCTGGAATCTGCAAGCAACAATAGATGAAAGGATGAATGAAGCCCATAATGATGATAAATCTGGAAGTTATGTCCTCAAAGCCAATGCCAAACTGAAACTAAAACTGCCCATAAGATGAGTACCATCAAGATTCTGGAATATTAACCATAAAAACATGGCTATCAAATGAGAAAGATCTAAACCAATGTGGATCAAGAACCATAAAATCCCAATGTGAAGTGTGAACTGAAGCAAACCAAAGATGTGTCCAGCTAAACAAGAAAGAAGCTAAAAAGGAGACAACATGAAACTAGACAAACTCATATGAGTTATCAACAACATGAAGGATGGATGCAAGAACCCCCCTTAATGGAACTTTATATCAGTTTGTTATTACAATACCCAATGATTGCAGAAGGAGAGAATGCAAAACTACAAAAACTTAAGTGAAACTGCAAACCTAGTGCATGAAACAAAAATGAATTCATGCATATAAAAAGGTACACATATTCTATAAATGACCTCAGATCTGTATAGAGGCCGAAACCAACTTTCCAACACTACAAAAATTGTGAAAAAAGGATAAGCGAGTCAAAAGATATGCTTCCCAGAGTGAAAATGGAAACATCTGACTTCTGAGGCTGAAAAATACATCAAAAAAGAAAAACCAGAAAATTACACCTGCACCATTGTGTAGAGCGTCAAAATAGCTTTCTGACGATATCTCGTTTGCAAAAGAAGGGTGCCATATGCCCAAGTTACACCCGTTTCCATGAAAGTTATCCAAAAAAGTTCAATTTGGCCATGTGAAGCCCTCAGGGGCTTAAAAAATAAGGCCCCTGGTCACATGGGTGGACTGTGGGGATAAAGGGCTGGGCGCTGGGTGCGGCCCTTGGAAACCCATGTGACCACCGCAGGGGCTAGAGCTGCCGGCGGGGGCTAATCCCAGGCCCCTGGTCGCTGAAGTGACCATCACTGAGCCAAAGGGGCTGAACACCTGGCGTGAGGGCTGGGACTAGCACTTGGTCACAACATATGACCACCGCAGAGCCAAAAAAGGGCCCTCAGGGGCTAAATGGACTCGAAGCGGGAGGTGAGCGGTGGGTTGGTGGCGAATGCGGGCGGTGGTGGGCCTGCGGTGGCGGCTTGGTGGCTGCCGGGCGGCGAATGGGTGGCAGGTTGAATATGAACTGGCTGCATAGGTTAATAACCACATTTTTTGATTTTTGATTTTGATTTTGATTTTTTTTTATATTTGTGCCTCAAAAATCGTACCTGGGGGCCGTACGGCCCTCGGGTAAATTTTTTTTGCCTCTCCGGACAACTATGTCCAAATCAGACATATTTTATATCAATATAAGGGTTTTTGAGCGCTGCAAATCCAACAACGAGGTCCATTTGGGCCCAAAGTGCTCCAAAAATTAGGCAACCCCTAGATCTATCAGAAAACTCACCGAGCTTGAAACCCTCGCAGATCTAGCAAATGGTGATGAAAATGAATGAAATAAAAGTCATTTCTGACTTTTTCCAGGTCTCTGAATCGAATGAAAAACCCTTATTTGATCCAAGATGCTCAAGGAATGAAACCCTTGAGGGACCTTGAACGAGCTCTGTAATGTGTTCCTCCAAAAAAGTTGAGAAGGGGCTGCAAATCGAGGCTATGATACCAGGGTGAAGCCACATAAGTGGTTTACACTTTTGAAGAGGAAGGAAATTTGAGAAAAAACGACCCCATGGCAAAAAAATTGGTTTTAGGGGTTCGCATGAACCTAGATGTTCGACCAAACCATAAAGGGGTTCGACCGAACCAGGGTTCAAGCGAACCCACTAACTATTGGGCCCACATTTCCCACCGAAAAAATAAAGGAAATGTGCATATTAGGGGGGGTTCGCATGAACCAGGGTTCGAATGAACCCTGGTTCACTCAAACCCCTAGGGGTTCGCTAGAACCCCCCTGGTTCTAGCGAACCCCCTTTTTCCCTAATTTTTTAATTTGTACACACAAAAAACCTAAAATTTTATGCTTTCAAGCTCCGGTTGGGGATGAAAATGGGGGAATATTTAGAAACCAAACTTGGAATCGAGTAGCCTTCAGAATGAGCTATCCAATGAATATAATTTTAGTATGTTTTGGTTTTATTATCTATCTGCTTTTTAAGTTTTATTAAATATAGGTTTTTCATCGAAAACAAAAATCTCTGTTCTGCACAAGTGGAAAAATAGAAGATTATAAAAAAAAAAATTTAAAATATGAGTGCACCAGATATTGAAGTCCTTGATCCAACAAAAAAAAAAGAGAAGAATTTCGATACATACGTAGTGCTATACATTATACTGCTTAGGTCTGAATTGTCATTTGATTGACTTTGAAACTTGATTAAAGAAAAATAATCAATAAAAAACTATCTAACCAAGTGGAAGCACTAGATATCAGAGAGTTAGAAATCTAAATTTGAAAGAATTGGAATTTTATCCTTCATGGAAAAAAAGTTATGCTATACCTGTAAGGCCACTTTAAAAAATGCTATTTTTTGAAAAAAACCAATTTTTGTGGGAGATGGAAAAAGAAGTGCAATCTGATTCCAAAAAAATTGAAAAAAATATTTTTAGAATCTACAGACAAAATGTGACAAGACTCTAGTTTACATGATCTTCAAATTCCTTACGGTTTAATCGTTATAGGTGCCCGAATGTGGTGATTATGTTAAAAAAAAATATCAGTGTCCAGTTAAGCCAAAAAGTGTAAACCACTATTGTGGGATCACCCACCATGTTAGAAACCAAGTTTTGATTGCAAACTAGAAAAATCACCTTTCACAGAAGAGAAAAATAAAAAAGCAAAGATTTGCAAAAGATGTGCAAATTGATATATTTGAAGTACCAAATATTACAAGAGATAATTTTCTTTATAAAAGCAAAGATGCATAAACCTAATCTTATCTTGAGCAACAAGATAGTTCAACAAGATAAGGATGACAACTAATTAACCTAGGAATTAAATAATTACCTAAGTAAACTTATGTAAAGTGTAATTAAATATTAATTACACCAATAGAAGGATAACCAAGGGTGACAAGATACATAAAATTCTTAAACCCTAGACCCTAGTGAGAATAGGATAAAAGCGACTAGTAATATGACCATGAGACCAATGGAACCATGAAAATTTTTAGGGTTCCATCAGAGTGTAGTGTGTAGTTTATTTTCTTCAAGGGGTTGAATGAGGTACCAATAGATATCACATTTTTAAAAATTTGTTTGAAGTAGGGAGAATGTGTTACATGGAATGGGATGGTATGGGAATAGAAAAAATTGTCAACAAAGGACTCTACCACATCTCGTGCATGCACATTGAACATACTTGCAACTGTATTTTGCTGCTCACTAGAAGTAACAACCTTCCTCTACCCTTTTGTGGATACATGAAAACTGCCACTACTACCACTACCAACACTAGGACTACCAAGCATAAAGTGCATAGGTCTAGTTGAATGTGTAGTTTGAGTTTGTATTAGATGCCCCACAAGCTTTCCTTCAACCTCCATGTGCAATCTATAACAATCTTTCCTCTCAAAATATGTTATGTTTGGAAAAACCTTGACCCCATGGCCTCTATAACCCAATAGATGAGAATAGACTCTTGTGTATCTCCCATAAAAATTATCTTTACAAATGTGGAATTGTGACAATCTACTACCCCCTTGTGTTTTTCCCTTTGTCTTTGTAGGCATGTTGCTAATTGAAGAAGAGATTTATTAAGATTAAAAGGGCCTTTTGCATTTTTTTTAAATCTTCAGAAGGGATTTCAAATGGACTTGTTTGAGGTTGTCCCCTTTCAACCAATTGGATTTCATTTACTTCTTCCCTTTCAACATGCCCACTACCTTCACTATTGCTGCTCATTTTGTTTTGTTTTCATTTTTACAAACTAAAAAAATTTTAAAAAAAGAAAAAAAAATGCATTTCATCATTTAAACATAGAAAAAATAGAAAAGAAAAGAAAAAAATTTGAAGAATAACTTACCTCTTTCACTTCTCTTGTTGGTTATTTCCTTAATGTTCTCCTTTTTTCCTTCTAAATGTTGGTTTTTCTTCTCCAACAACTCCTTCAAACCCTCCTCTTTCTCTTCTCGCTTTGCTCTTAGCTGCAATTTTTTTTTGGCATGTTAAAATGAAGTCAAATTCCTTTGAAATCAAGTTTTATGTTAGCATTTTAGGGTTGGGAGGGTGTCAGGTCCACCCAAAAACATAATGCAAAAACATTTTTTTATTTTTGGACTATTTTTTCCATGCAAAATGTTGCTAGAAAAAAGGGGATGACCAACCATCCCCAAGACGATTAAGGGATTCGTAGGTGTCCCCTAATCATCTCAAGGATGGCTGACCATCCCCTTGCCATCCTCTAGATGTCCCTTAAATTTCAAAATGTCTTGGAAAAAATGCATTTTGGGGATGCCTAGGAAACATCCTTGAGGTGTCCCCTATCTCTGAAATGTCTTGGGTATGGGTATGGGGGCCAAAATCCTAAGGGACATGTCCCCCTATACCACTATTTTAAAACCCTAAAAATGTAACAACCTAATTGGTTACTTATCCCTCACTTCAATTTCATTTGATTTATGTATCCCCCACCTCCAAATCCTTTACATGCTCTCCACCCTTTATATTTGAACAAGAAGAATGAAAAATTCACAACACATCTAGTATTTTACAACTTACAATTAATTTATGCAATTTCATTTTTAAACACTATCCTATGAAAAAACAATAATTATAACAATTTAGATCACAAAATCACTCACATTACCCTTCAACTCTCATAGAAACTAAATACAAGCTACACCAAAAAGCAATGACTTTTAATCAAAGAAAACACATAATACAATACACTAACAAATTATATGGATAATAAAACTCTCCCCCACAACACTAATAGAATACCAATAAAGTGTGGTAAATACTCACTAATGACACCATTTACTCCATTATTTCTCATCAACCAATTCATCATTTTGAATATAAGGAAATAGGGTTCTAGCCCTTAGGAGAGATGGAACTAGGAGGGGGCCTATTTCACTTTAGTTCATTCAAGGAAACCTTAGAGATATCAATCTAGTGATGGAAATGAGGGAAAGAGATTTGAAATAAGGTGTCTTATGGGTGTGATTAAAGAGTAAAAGGGGGTTCACCACCAAGCAAAGCCTTGGAAAGAAAGAGATGA
Organism: Sequoia sempervirens; assembly: GCA_007258455.2. Lineage (NCBI taxonomy): Eukaryota > Viridiplantae > Streptophyta > Pinopsida > Cupressales > Cupressaceae > Sequoia > Sequoia sempervirens. Next base: position 607,472,751 of record VDFB02193867.1, read on the forward strand.
ATGCAATGTGAAAACCTAACTATATGGAATAGAGTATGAAACTGAAATACAAAATAGAAAATTGAGAATGAACAAAAAGGAACTTGGAGGAAATATGTGGTCAAAAAAAAAATATGAAACCCTAAAATTCTACTATTTGAAGCTCACTCAGACTCATATGCCAGTCTGGGAAATTTAGTCCCAAAATAGGGTTGTTGTGGAGAAACTGGAATCTCTCAGGGACTGATTTGGATCTCCTGAAATATGGAAAATAACAGTATTGGGACTCATACGCCCAAGGTGGTGATTTAGTTCTAGTATTAGGGTTTGGTGGAAACTCTAGTATTCTCTGGTGATCTCTTGTAGCTTCTCTCCTATCAAATATCCGAGTCTAAAAGCTTGAATTTTGACCTGTAGGTGACTTTCCATGAAGATGACAACTTTGTGACAACTTGGAAACTTTCTTCAATCTTGTAACTTAGTCTTCAAAGGATCTTCAAGCTCTAAAACACCTAGATTTGCAATCGCACATATCGAGAGAGAAAACTGCTTAATTTTTAGGAAATAGGGGTTTTCGTTGGTCAAACCCCATTTAGGTAACTAAACCTTATGATGAAACAATGAATCATGAAACATGAAACATGAACAATGATATCTTGAATGATGTCTTGAAATGTAAATTTGTAATCTAACATGAAGTGGCCATGAAGAATGTAGATCTTGATCTTGAATTAGATGTGGAGCAATGGGTGGGTGCATGAAGTTGGGTTACACTTTTGTAGCCAATTCCAAAAAAAAATTGAAAATGACATAACGTGAGTGTGTTATAATGCACTCACGTTATGTAATTTTAAAAGAAAAAAAAGTGAAAGTGACTCATTTTTTGTTGTTTGGTTTTTTGCTTTGCTTGCAACCAAAAATCCTCATTTTCATGCTCGCGTTCTAGGAGGATGTATTCTACAAAATTCATCAACAACAGTTGCTTTTTCTTTCCAAAGATGGCACCACGACGACGAAGAGGTGTGGGAGGTAAGTATTGTTTGCTATTTGTTTTGAATTTCTTAGTTTCAAGTTGATTTTGTTTGTTTTAGGTTAGATTTGATTGTTTTTTCTTAAATTTGTTGGAGATGCAAATGATCTTGCAAATCCTCAAAATCCTCAACAAGAAGAATAGGGAAATCCTCAACAACAAAATTCTCAACAAAACCAACCTCCCCCACCAATCACTCAACACCGTCTCGGCACTCAACAAAATTTGAGGAGTGAAATTGAGAACAACAAAAAACAAATTGAGGATTTTATCAGTCGGTTGAGTGATCCAAATGCTTCGACCACAAAAAGAATGACCCTATCAAATTCAATGAAAGAGATGTTAAAAAAAGTAGATTCAATAACCCAACAAATAACTGGATGGCAAGATAGGAGGCAGGTAGCTAGGGCATATTATGTAGATAAACTATCATATATAAAAGTAAAAGATTTAATAATTACTAAAGGTTATTTGTGCTCTTTATTCACTGACCCTAGAACACATCAAAATCTTAGCCTCAATGCAAAGAGGTTTCCTATTCATTGGTGCCACCACCAAGAGATTAGGAACCATTTTTATGATAGGTGGTACTTGGTCTTTGATTACCCACCGTGCAACAATTGTGCAATCCCCCAATATTTTCTTAGGAAACTATACAGTGAGTTCATATTGAACCAAATCCAAAATTATTTTGATATGAGGGAGTTCCAGGGGAGAGGTGGGGGGTCAGCTCAGGATAAGCCCAGTGCACAGCTAGATCTTGCGCGGCAAGGGAGATAACCTCTCGCTAGGCCTCCTCATGAACACATTGTTATTCTTTTCATTGCAAAGGAGAGTGTTAACATAGAGACATTGAAGGCGATCAAAACTTTGACCCAAAGTGTCATCCATCATACTAGCCCTATTGTACAGTGCCATCCATGGGAGTCTTCGGGTGGTTGCCAATCTTGCGGGGTGACTTGTTTATATGACCCCACCAACACTCGGGAGGATACTACATAGGATTCGTATTCTTCTACATAGGATCTATATGCTGCTACGTAGGATCCGTATGCATCTACAAGGATGGAGAGGACAACTAACATTTTGCATCATGCATATGGCATTGATAGTCAGGTAAAAGTCAGCATGTTCATTGAATTTAATTTATTAAATTTTGATTCTGAAATGCAAGATTAACTAATTTAGCTTTATTATTTTAATAAAATTGTAGGGTCACAGTGTTGAGATTAGATACACTGGTCCCCCACCTACTTATTTCTGCAGTACACCTATCAGTGGGGTATGTAACTAGTAAACAATTATAAATTTATTACATGTTAATAGCATTTTTTTTATGAATGGTATTTTAATATGTGATTTTGGATGTTGAATAGGCTAATATTGGATGTTTCAAGCAAACACCTCCTAGTGCCAGTGGATTTACTCAAATGTACACAAAGGTAATAAAATAAAGAGAACTTAACTAATGAATTCTACTTAATAGAATTGTGTATTTTATATTCATATTGTTGGTTACGCTACATTACACATCATTCAAACTCAAAGCATTACTTCAAATTCCATAACTAATAACTAGATGTTGATAGATGACAAAATTTCAACTGTACAATATAGTTGCTAAGAAAGTTAACATAAATAGCACGATGCAATTACTTCACATGGAGGCATGTTCTTGCAAAGGTGCACCAACATGACAAACTATGGATGCTTGGAAAAAATCTATGAAACCATAATAGTAAGCAATAGCATAGACAAGGAAGTTAGTGATGTAGAGCATCATATGAAAACACTCAATCATCAGGGTAGATCTAATGTAGAGCATCCAACAAACACCATCAACATCATTTCTTCAAGGGATTTCAATCCCAAATAGAATCAAGAGAAGATCAAATATAATTTCATCAAAAATCTACTTTTCATTCAACCAAAATACATTCAAATTATTTTAGCCATTACATAGGCCATCATTCATCATTCCACTAATCAATATTCCAATTGACTCATTCAAAGAAAAAACCATATTAGAAAAAAATGACTTAATCAGTTAGATTCACATAATTCTCAGCCACCATAAAAACAACATAAACTTGATTATTGACACTTGAACAATTCATCCTTTCATTTATTCACCAAGGCAACAAATCAACTAAACCATATGGTATGTGTAGGAGCACCATGGAAAAAATAGGCCCTTAAGTGGCAAAAAATTTAGAAAAATTAGAGTTAGGTAACTTAATGTAAAAATTTGAATAAATTATCTATATTATTTCAAAAATATGTAAGAATAGAATCTATAGCAAATTGAATTTAGTTTCTAAACTACTAGGTTTGTTTAAAAAAAAAAATCTATTTGGTGAAATTTTGAAATTTCAATGTAGTGGTACTTAAATTTCAGGGAAAAAATAAGTAGGTGTCTGTCTGACCACCCTAATCACAATAAATGATAATATTTTTTTATAAGATTTTAGATATAAGTAGAAGACTCATGGCCCAATGTGATGCATATTTTTTTATAATTTTTTTCCAAGTATATAATTCATTATGAACTTTTTATTACAACTTTTTTAAAAATATAAAAACTTGTATGTCTAACCACCTTAACTTCGTCAAAACTTCATGAAATTCAAATTTTCTTTTTTTAATCCTATAGTATGTGAAGCATAGAATGTGACGCTTGTTTTGGATTCAAAAAATTTAATACTGTTTGAAAGCTATAGATTTTTTTCAAACATCCTATCAATCAGGACTTTAGTCATAATTTGAATAGAAAATGAATAATAATTACTTATTAAATTCAAAGTAAATTATAATTTATATTGGTGAGAAGCTGCGAATCTCCTTTAAAAACCCTTTGTGTTTCATAAATTTTGGCTAAACAAATAGTCATCAACCACATACCCATCATATTGCCACTTTTTGGCCTATCATGATCCTACACATACCCCATACCTTAGTGTTATCAGTCCATTATCAAGCATTGTACTCACCATATTTTGACTGCAGTAGTCTAGTTACAAGTTACAAACTCTTGCTACAATAGAATCTTGATTATCATCTTATGGTTAATCACCAATTTTCTCAAAAGGCTTCATAATACTCACCCATCCACCCATCAAAGTCAATAAACTTGTCTTATACACCTTAACCAAATTTAATAACATCAATCATATCATTAGTTTTATAGTAACTAAGCACTCAATATCATCCTTTCCACTATTTAAAGAAACATCTTTGTTTTGATCAGACAATATCATATTCCTCTAGCAGGCATGTCAACCATTGAATTGGGTAGTTACATTCCTATCTCAAATCTTATTAAAAAACTCAATGCACATTTAGAAACACTTTCTAACACATCACAACATATCAAAGTTCTTAGATGTTTGACATAAAGAAAATCATCAGATTTTAGACTGTCTTAGAAACGCTGGTAGATTAGGCCTATTTTACAAAGGAGACCCCTTTAAAACCATTCAAAATCACTCAAAACCTCAAAATAGTCTTCAAGCACGTCTTATAACTCAATATTTCACCATTTATAGGGATTGAAAACCATGAAAATGTTCTCCAATAAACCCTTGTTTATAGGGTGTAAAAGCACAAATCAAGGAGGGTTTTGTGAAAAATACTCTTGCAAACCTCTATTTCTTTGGACACCACCTGGAACATGATTGTTTATGTCTGTCAAGACCTTCTACATTGTTTCCAAGCCTCTGTAATTATATTTTTTCATGACCCATGACTGTAGCATCACTTTGTGTAGGAAAATCCTCTCTTTTCCAGTGTAGCAGCAACTCCACCATGGTATTCTTGCTTTTCCATTCACTTACAATCATCAAAACAAACAAAACATCCTAAAATTAACCTACTCCACCAATTTACTTGACCAACATTGGTGGAGTAGTGAAGAAAAACCCTATTGGACTCTCAAACTTGCTTCTAAAAGGACTTTGTTGGGCACTCAAAACTGCCTTTTTTTTTCCTAGAACTAACCTTCCAACTCTTGAAATTGGAAACTAACTCCTCTTTACATGTATTCACACTATGATTTAACTTTGGGTGTTCCTAAATTACCAACATAAAAAAACAAAACAATGGAGTAATGCTACAAACTCAGAAATAGGGAATTTTTATTTCAAAATCTAATTACAAGAACACAAACTTCTACTTTTTCTCGCCTTTACATGCCTTTTAAAGTTATTTCCTTTTCCATAACTGTCTTTCCATTAGTTGAAACTACCCCTTTTAACCCTTAATATGCCTAATTTCCCTATTTTTTTCAATTTAACAACTTTTAAAGATATTATATTATTGCATTGTTTGCATTTTCCCACTTTGACCACCTAGAACTTACCCATAACCTTAAATACATTCAAATAAGACCTCATATTACCTTGAACATGCTTTACATCATTTTTCTATGAAATTTTGTGAGTGAATCAATACAAATTTTAACACTCATCCCTTTTTCAAAATTGAAAAGTATTTGATGACCTAGGTGCTCCTACACCAACATCTAACCCAATTGAATTAGGAGAAGATCAAATTGAATAAGCAACTAAAATTTATTTCTCTTTTCATCAAAAATCACATTGTTTCATTTGCAAACCAAAAGGAAACAACAAGCCAACTCATTTCAATACTTCTTATCATCCTCAAGCTTCAAACATCTTATTTATCAACAAAAATGATTGATCTGTGCATAAGAAACCTAATTAGAGTCACTAAAAATTCCACTCTTTCATCATTCACCAAGGCACCCTTCCACTCAATTTACATTATAAGTCATGTGACGTGGATCGCTATTGTAACTTTTTTGTGATTGAATAATTTGTTGTTTTATTTTTAGATGTTGGTTTTGGAAACACCTCCAAATGTTACGAGGGCAATGGATATTGGTGTTTCATCCACTATACAATCCTTGTTGGCTCTGATAGGGGAGGTATGAGGCAAATTACTAAATTTCAATTTACATTCATTGTTATAGATGTTAGTTATAGTGAAAAATAAACCATTATTGATTCATAGTTTAATTCCTATTTGGATGGTTTATACAAGGCTTGAACACACCTCAGCATTGGCATGAAAATATTTCCATCATGGAGAGTGATTGTGAGATGGTCATAAGTGATTATTTTGTTAAATATATCATTTTTTATAATTTAATTTCTATATATTAATGTCTTTACTTCTTATTGTAACAGTTAAAACTTCACCACGAGCTAAACCCTAGGAGGAGCAATAGGAGCACTCCTCGAGCACAACATAAACGAGAGATAGACTTATTACCATCAGATCGCCAAACAAAGGGAAATAATTTATTTCCAGAGCATGGAGAGAAATGAATTTTGATTCCAGAGCCCTTTGTTGTATACCTAGACATGGCAATTTTGTACATATTTTGTATTGGATATATTTGACATTGTATGCCTATATGGCTATTTTGTAAGTATATTTTATACTTATATCGACATATATTGATGTATGCGTACATGGCTATTTGGTTAATACAAATATTTTTTATCGATTTTGGTGTCCATATTTGAACTGAGAATTTATCACACATCTGTAGAGAAACAGAGGAATACTACAAACTAAAACACATTACACTTTTATTCTCACTGACTTGATGTACTCTCCAACATCTCTCTCCTGTCATGCGAAGAGTTAGAACTACTTGGCCATGCCTTTGCATCATTCAAGAAGTTTTTCTCTTTTTGACAATGTCAAAAGCATGGTTGCATATAGATTAGGCAAAAGACTTTTCCTTTTAGATTAGCAATGCATGGAAGTTTCAAAAAGTATCCTTGATATTACAAAAAGATATGTGTTTATACCATAGTAGAAAAAATATTTTGGGGAAAAAATCGGCAAACCAAAAGTATAAGATTTTTTGAAAAAATCAGGAAAAATTTTAGAATTTTTTTTTTTAAATCAGATTTGAAAAAAAAGGTAAAAAAAGTAGAAGAGATAAAAACTTTTTTAAAAAAAAATTTAAAGGCATTTCCATAGCATAGAGATATAGAGAGCAAATAAAATAAAGAGTTTAACTAATAAATTGTAAAAAATAGATTTTTGTAGTTTATATTCATATCGTTTATTACATTGCATTGCACATCTTTCAAAATTGAAGCATTGCTTCACATTGCATAACTAATAACTAGATGCTGATAGATGACAAATTTTCAATTACAATATAGTTTTTACAAAGTCAACCTAAGCAGTTATGCAATTAATTCACATTGCATAACTAATAACTAGAAGCAACTGCCAATTGCATTTGCTTCTCATGGCATTCTATGAGACCACATTTCTTTGGGGAATTTTTTCAAATAGTTCACTGCCTTGTCTATACTACCACATTTTTTATACATGTCTACCAAAGCATTTTTTCAAATAGTTCACTGCCTTGTTGCTATGGTTGAAAGCCTAAAACAAGTGCTTTCAAACAATTTATGGATGCTTGGAAAAAATCTATCAAAATCATAATAGTAAGCAATATCATAGACAAGGAAACTCTTTGAAAAAATGCCTCAAAGAAATGAGGTCTCATGGTGATGGAATGCCATGATAATCAAATGATTTTGATTGTCATGGAATTCCATCACCATGAGACCTCATTTCTTTGAGGAATTTTTTCAAAGAGTTCACTGCCTTGTCTATGCTAACACATTTTTCATACATGTCTATCAAAGCATTTTATCAAATTTTTCATTGCCTTGCTACTATGGATAAAAGCCCAAAACAAGTGCTTTTGAACAAGCTATGGATGCTTGGAAAAATCTATCATAGCATAATAGTAAGCAATAGCATACACAAGGCAATGAACTATTTGAAAAAAATGCCTCAAGAAATGTGGTCTCATGGTGATGGAATGCCATGACAAGAAAATTGCTATGGATTTTCATGGCATTCCATCACCATGAGACCATATTTCTTTGAGAAATTTTTTCAAACAGTTCATTGCCTTGTCTATGCTACCACATTTTTCATACATGTTTACCAAAGCATTTTATCAAATAGTTCACCTCCTTGTGCTATGGCTAAAATGATAAAATAGGTGCATCCAAACAAGCTATGGATGCTTGGAAAAAATCTATCAAAGCATAATAATAAGCAATAGCATAGACAAGGCAGCAAACTGTTTGAAAAAAAGCCTCAAAGAAATGTGGTCTCAATGGTGATGGAATGCCATGACAATCCGTAGCAATTTTCTTGTCATGGAATTCATCATGCCATTCCATCACCATGAAACCACATTTCTTTGAGGCATTTTTTCAAATAGTTCACTACCTTGTCTATGCTACCACATTTTTCATATATGTCTACCAAAGCATTTTATCAAACAATTCACTAACTTGCTGCTAAGGCTAAAACCCTAAAAAAATTACTTTCAAACAAGCTATGGATGCTTGGAAAAATTATATCAAAGCATAATAGTAAGAAACAAGCTATGGTCTCATCATGGTTTTTTTCACACAAAAATCAACGTGATTTTATTCACATTTTTTTGTGGGTTATAAACACTTTTTTTTTGGCGATTTTGTTGTTTTAAATGACATTCAATTTTATGGTGGTTTTGTTGTTTATATGATGATATGTGATATTCTACTCCTAATTCATGCTTCTAGGTTGCATAGATATATATTTTGTTTTTACATGTTTTTTTGTACCAACAAACCCAAAACAAACTGAACCCCCCTCCAAAAAGTTTTGGCCAAACCAGCAAATTGAACCCTCAAACCTGAACCTCAAAACCTATTCCAACACACTTCATTCTACCTGCATAAATTTAATTGACCACCAAATTATGTTGCCCCTTGACTTTACCCATGTTTACTCCCTGAAACCTCTCTTTTTCATTCAAAACCCCTATTTTCCCAACTAGGGCATGTCATGCCATAACATACTTTTGACCTCCCTTGTCCTTGCAGACCTTTTAAACACATCAAACTCCAAAATATCACCCTAGTTCCAATCTATTCTAACTTATTTTCAAGCAATTTCTTCTTTTCACCTCTTCTAGCGTTGCTTTTAAGGGGCCTCAATTTTGAATTTTCAACAGGGGCAGCATTAGTAATCTCTTCCAATGCCCTTCCTAATGCTATTTTATTATTCCTACTCCCTATCCTACTTACATCAGGCCCATATCACCGAGACACAGCTTGAATAATAGGTGGAATGGCCTATTTCAACATACTACACTCAAACCCTTAAGGGATCGATCTAGTTGAACGTAGCTCAAAGTGATTCCGTGTGTTTGGGTGAGAAAGAGCACCATGCATAGTGTAAACATGCCTATTCAGAAGCGTTAGAATAGTCTATTTGGTCACACCAGTTGCAGAATGAAATTTGCACCACTTTGTAACTTTCCACTGCTTCCATTTGACACTTTTTCCATCAACTAAAAACTAGACACCACAAGAAAACCACTCTGAGATAATGAAAACTAAGAGAGGTTATTTTAGAGGGGCCCAACGCAATCCCATGGGATTAGATAAGAAGTTTCTAAGTGTTGCGGTGTTCGAGTAACCTCATGCTGAAGTTTGTAGCCATTTTTCCCTTTGGACCCTTAAGGGATCGATCCAATTGAACATAGCTCAAAGAGATTCCGCATGTTTAGGTTCAAGAGAGGACCATGTATAGCATAAAAATTCCTATTCAAATACATTGGAATATTTTTTTTGGTCACATGAGTTTCAAAATGAAAGTTGCACCACTTTGCAACTTTCCACTACTTCCATTTGACTCTTTTTCCATCAACTGAAAACTAGACACCATAGGAAAACCACTTTGAGATAACAAAAGCTGAGAGAGGCTATGGCATAGGGGCCTAACACAATCTCATGAGATTAGATGAGAAGTTTCTAAGCATCATGGTGTCTGAGTAACCTCATTCTGAAGTTTGCAGTAATTTTGTCCTTTGGACCCTTAAGGGATCGATCTAGTTGGATGTAGCTCAGAGAGATTATGCGTGTTTGGATACAAAAGAGAACCATTCCTAGTGTAAACATTCCTATTCAGACACTTTGGAATAGTTTGTCTAGTCACACAAGTTGTAGAACAAAATTTGCACCACTTTGCAACTTTCCACTACTTCCATTTGACACTTTTTCCATCAACTGAAAAACTGGACACCACGGGAAAACCACTTTGAGATAACGAAAACTGAGAGAGGTTATTGTAGAGGGGCCCAACATGATCCTATTGGATTAGGTTAAAATTTTCTAAGCATCACGGTGTCTGAGTAACCTCATGCTGAATTTTGCAGCCATTTTACCCTTTGGACCCTTAAGGGATCGATCCGGTTGAACGTAGCTCGAGTGATTTTGCATGTTTGGGTGTGAAAGATGACCATTCCTAGTGTAAACATGCCTATTCGGATGCATTGGAATAGTAAATTTGGTCACACGAGTTGTAAAATGAAAGTTGCACCACTTTGCAACTTTGCACTGCTTCCGTTTGACACTTTTTCCATAAACTGAAAACTGGACACCACGAGAAAACCACTCTGAGATAATGAAAAATGAGAGAGGTTATTGTAGAGGGATCCATTGTGATCCCATAGGATTAGATGAGAATTTTCTAAGCATCATAGTGTCCGAGTGACCTTGTGCTAAAGTTTGCAGCCATTTTTCCCTTTGGACCATTAAGGGATCAATCCAGTTGAACGTAGCTCAAAGCGATTTTGCATGTTTGGGTACAAAAGAGGACCATTCCTAGCATAAAAATTCCTATTTAGAAGTGTTGGAACCGTCTGTTTGGTCACACGAGTTGTAGAAAGAAAGTTGCACCACCTTGCAACTTTCCACTGCTTACATTTGGCACTTTTTCTATCAACCTAAAACTGGACACCACAATAAAACCACTCTGAAATAACAAAAACCAAGAGAATTTATTTTATAGGGGCCAAAAACAATCCCATAGGATTAGATGAGAAGTTTCTAACCATCACGGTGTCTGAGTAACCTCATGTTGAAGTTTGCAGCCATTTTTCCCTTTGGACCCTTAAGAAATTGATCTGGTTGAACAAAGGGTCTATACTCTAAACTTATCCAAACCTTACAACTCTTGGGGAAACAATTCTAAGGTGTCAAAACTTCAAAATCCACAATTAGATCTCATTTACACCACAATACAATAGGTAAACAACAAAAACCTCTATTGTAGCCTAAACCCTAGGGGTTTATTGAAAATGATACATCCAAAGCTAACCACAACCTAAAAATTACTCAAAAAAGTTTTTGATACCCTACACAAGCTCAAACAATCATAAAATAATGCTTATCTAGACAAAAACACAATTTGACTCTTCAAAACCACCATTTTCCTTAAAGAAAACTCACTTTTACACACATGGGTTTCACACCCATCTCACTTTCAGACCTTCCCAACACTAACAAATCATTCCAAAACCTTAATAATGTTATTACAGACCCATTCCTCAAGTTATAGAGGCTACATAAAGAGGAATGGGTCATAAAACCATTTATATTGACTCAAAACCTTCAAATGTACAAGTTCAGGCCAATTTTGGTAAATTGATGATAAAATGCACAAAGTCTTATGGAAAACCTTCTAAATGCATTAAAAATAAATATAACTCTATCTACTATGCAAATATCAACAAATCTGGATCAACTAATTGAAATACAAGCCATAAAATCTACTGCTACAGCTGAAAATATAGAAAATTCTAGAAAATTCTGAGTTTTTATTGTTTTTACTTCTTCAAATCTCAAAATTGAACCTTCAATGTGAGTTCTCCATGTTTTTAAACTCTTTCCCACCAATTAAAAATTGATTCACCTTCCTAACTGACCTTTGAACTGGTTTGACTATTCACATTCCCTCCATAATGCAAATTTTGCAATTTTACAACATTTGAGTTTGCAAATTTTGTACATTTTTGCAATTTTAAAACATTTTGCACTTTTTGAAAAACCCAACCTCGTAAACACCTAATACAGCTCAAATATGACTAAATACATAATATAATGGTCTCATAGACCTTATTTTAATAAAAAACTCAAAATCCTATATTCTACTCCTTATTTGCCTTAATGAACAAAACCTACTGAATGGTGCTCCTGCACCAATCATACATTGGCCTTCTTGTCCCTCCTAAAGTTTGGACCACATCCATTACCTCCACATAAAACTCAACATCTTGGTCTTCTTGGTTCCCATGCCTTGATATGGTTATGCAAATGAAAATGAAGCAAAGTAACCATCTCCTTCTCTGCTAGCTAGAAGAATGCATGCTTAATGTTTTGATACATGATATCAGCTCTCTCATCTACTCTCATGGTTGAATATTGAAATCTAGTATGGTGGGCCTCCATAGTTCTATTCATCTTTCTTCCTCTTCCACCAAATGTTGGCCCGATTCACACATTTGCCAGCCTAATTGACTTTGTTTTTTAAAGCTAAAGTTTCTCCTGAGTCACCAGTGTTGCTCTCTCTACCTTTTCAGACTCTTTCATTGCTACATATCGTCTCTAGGATTTAATTCTTTGTACCACATGTGGTTGATGTGATTTGAATCCTTGAATCTAAATTAAATTTCTTCAACATAAATACTACTAGAGAATTTCAATGTTGCCATTGTAGTTGGTATTAAAGCTAGTACTTGCAACATTGAAAATTATCCTTATATAAGAATTCCCTCCATCTTCTTGGCTTGTAACACTATTGATGGTGGCTACATGAAATCTGATTTTGATTCCTCTGATACATTAGAGGAAACTCATATATCCTTGTTTTGACTCTTCTGAATTATCAGAATTAGAATCACTAGCTTCCATATTCAAAATTTCCCAACCACCATCTTCAATAAATTGGCCACCAGTTCAAGTTCATTATACTTTCATAATACCTTATATCCATGGATTTCAGCCATTCCTTCATGCCATCAAGTGAAGATTGAGGAATGGTGTCAATGCGAAGTACATCCCACTTGAAGTCTTTCAAAATAATAGCCATATCAAATGCCTTTTTCCCAAGTCATACACTCTCAAGGTTAACAATCATACATTGACCTTCTTGCCCCTCCTAAAGTTTGGACCACATCCATTACCTCCACATAAAACTCAACATCCTTGGTCTTCTTGGTTCCCAATCCTTGATATGGTTATACAAATGAAAATAAAGAAAAGTAATCATCTCGTTCTCCACTGGTTGGAAGAATGCATGCTTAATGTTTTGATACATGATATCATCTCTCTCATCTACTCTCATGGTTGAATAATGAAATCTAGTATGGTGGGCCTCCAGAGTTCCAGTCATCTTTCGTCCTCTTCCACCAAATGCTAGCCCAATTGAACTTGTTTTTGAAAGCTAAAGTTTCTCCTGAGTCACCAGTGTTGCTCTCTCTGCCTTTTCACTCTTTCATTGCTACAAATCATCTCTAGGATTTAATCATTTGTACCACATGTGGTTGATGTGCTTTGAATCCTTGAATCTAAAGGAGATTTCCTCAACATAAATACTACTAGGGAATTTCAATGTTGCCATTGTAGTTGGTATTAAATCCAGTACCTGTAACATTGAAAATTATCCTTATATAAGAATTCCCTCCATCTTCTTTGCTTGTAAGACTCTTGATGGTGGAAACATGAAATCTGATTCTTATTCCTCTTCTACATTAGAGGGAACTCATATATCCTTGTTCTGACTCTTTTGAATTATCAGAATATGAATTAGTAGCTTCCATATTCAAAAATTCCCAACCACCATCTTCAATAAATTGGCAACTAGTTCAAGTTCATTCTGCTTTCATAATACTTTATATCCATGGAGTTTAGCCATTCTTTCATGCCATCAAGTGAAGATTGAGGAATGGCGTCAATGCGGAGTACACCCTGCTTGAAGTCTTTCAAAATAATAGCCATATCAAATGCATTTTTCCCAAGTCATATTCTCTCAAGGTTAACAATCATACATTGACCTTCTTACCCCTCCTAAAGTTTGGACCACATCCATTACCTCCACATAAAACTTGACATCCTTGGTCTTCTTGGTTCCCATGCCTTGATATGGTTATGAAAATGAAAATGAAGAAAAGTAATCATCTCCTTCTCCGCTAGCTGGAAGAATGCATGCTTAATGTTTTGATACCTAATATCAGCTCTCTCATCTACTCTCATGGTTAACAATCTCAATCTTGAACTAATAGTGATTACTAAGAAAGGTAATTCCACCAACTCTATCAAACAGTTTACCGTAGGAACAATACAAACAAAGGAGTTGAAAGGAAATCCATGAAAACCAAGCTCTCTAAATGGTATATCAAACTATTAGACCTCATTCTTGCACATTTACAACCAAATTCAAAGATTTTCCTTCAAAAGGCTACAAATTCAAATATTGACAATTTTGTAGCAAGAATGCATTTTTTTGCACATTTGACCACCGAGACTTAAAAACTCACCCTAATACACCTTAAATGGTCTTGATTGACCTTATTTAGCATAAATAAACACAAAATACCTTAATCTAATCTATTGACCACCTATCAACCTTCAAAAAGTGAAATTTTGCAACTAGGAGACTACGTGCTCTTGCACGAAAATTACATTGTGTCTAAGCCTTCAAGAGGCTTTAAATCTAGCCTTTACAAATGATTTTACATCTTTCCAGTCATGCCTAACTATTGAGCTTGTAAATAACATGACTTATTACATTATAAATCAATTGGCCATGATATGACCTTATTCAATTGACAATTTACTCAAAACACAATTTACTAACTTAAAATAATTCCATGAACCAAATTTGTTCAATAACCTTGGTGCCCCTGCACCAAATTTATATATTTAAATAAATGTCATTACAAGTATAGATCTCATTACAATGCCTTACATACTCTTCTCGCATAGATATTTTACAATGTCACTCATACATTCGAGATTTTCTTATAATTTCTACTTCATATATTCTCATGTAGAGGTTAACTTCAAATAAGTAACTTGAGATTCCCTCACAAAGATTCACATGCTCTTTTATATTGGCTTTAAATCCAAATTGAGATTTGTCAAGATCATCAAAATACGGGTGTTACATTGCTTTTTTGGCTAAGATTCTCTTTGATTGCTCAAAAATCAACATTTTCTGCAAGGAGAGACCAATCAATTTTGACCAGTTTAGTTATAGATGTATGCAAAGTAAAAGAATAAAAAGAAACAACTCATCCAAAATGGAAATAAAATGAAAATAGATGGAAGAAACTTACAGATATGCATGACAGTCTGTCAACTTAGTCACTCTTGGTCATACATCTTCACTGCAAGTTCCAAGATACCTATTGCACACAACACCTCTCATGAATCTAGAATATCTTGAAATTTGAGATTCTCCTATAATGTCTACATCATAGGTGCTCATGATAAGGTTAACTTCAAATGAATAACATGAAATTCCCTCACCAAGCTTCGCACGTACTTTTGTAATGGCTAAAAATCATAATTGATATTTTTCAATATCATCAAAATAGGGATGTTGCATTGCTTTTATGCCTGAGATTCTCTTGGATGGCTCATAAATCTGCATTTTTTGCAAGGGGACACCAATCAACATTTACCAAGTTAATTACATATATGCAAAGTAAAATAAAACATGATAGCATTGGAATCAAACAAATTAATGTGGATACAAGTATAAATTAATAAGAACCATTGTGCATATACTTACAAATTAATCCAATGAACCATCTGGATCTGCTCTACTCTTTATTGTGTCAAGTATTGCCTCATGGTCAGACTCACGGACCTTCCACAAGGTCTTGTTCAAAGGTCTACCCCCATATTTTCTCAAATGAACATTGGATTCCACAACAAGGTTCGAGTAATGAAGAATCTTACGATGTGTGTCAAAGTCCTCAAATAGCCAATGTTTAACACTCTTATGTGGTTACCTTCTAATCCACGTTCCAGTAACAACAACTGAACCTATAAGGTATTTGATGTTTTCTTCATCTATAATTTCCAATTTATTTTTGGCCTCAACACAACACAAGTAATAGTCTATTCCCTCTTCGTTTTCTTCATCTGCAATAATTGCATAAACATGCCCTGCATTGATATGTGTAGAAAATCACTTGAAATTAGTCAACATTACAAATACAGTACAAAGTAAGATAAAAATATGTTTTAAAAAACTAAGCAAGTAGATATAATACCTGGTTGAACTAGATCTGATATGTGGTCAAAGTCGACCGATGATTCCATCTATGTTAGTTCCCATGTTGTCGGAGGGCGATATGTGTGAAATGTGCTAAGATAACTTTTCAACCATTTTTCATCCCACTCCCCTAACTCACAATCATTCCAGGCTTGCATTTTACATGAAGAAAAAAAGCATGCCATCTTGCATGTATCGATACTCCATGAACCTACATTTGAGCTAAGGAAAGAGTGTAGCTCACTTGATCCTATTAGTGTACAAAAATTCTCATATGGTGAAATGTTAGTATCATCCATAAACCAAAAAAATATATGAACTAAAGATGTACCTTCATTACCTAGACCCATCGAATCATTACACCACTCAATGATTGAACTTGCATCTATCAACTTTGCACTATCTTTATACTTTAACTCTTCTCGTACTAATGCTCTTTTCATGCATGCTCTTGCACCATCATGCTCCCCCTTTCCATGCCCTGCCTCACAAAAGTTCCACATATGTTGAACACCTATAGTGAGATGCATCCTGCACAATCTATAGAAAATGTGCATGTTCTTGAATTGTGTTGCACAATTATCTGACCATATTATATGCCAACCGTATGTTATGCTCCTCCAAGCCAAATCACTATAGAACATCTGGAAGCAACCTTGCACTAACTCTAGAGAATGTGTGCAATCATCACTAATATAAAAGTGATACTCCCTCAATACCTTCCTTTGGTCCTTTGTACTATCAGATACATGAATGAATGCTATGTGTACAAATATCGAAACCTGTGTGGAGTTGTAATTTTGTGACTGCACCTCACACTGTGGCTGTAGATTGTAGTTCTCTACAAATTAAACCACTGATACTATGTTGTCAACTAGAAAGGAATCCTTACTTAGCTTGAATTGGGTGTCCAGCCATCAGGCTCTATGGTTATGCCTTGCATACTCATAAACTAGATTCTCACGAAACATGGACATAAACTGATACACCGAATCTTCTCAATAACCAAATCACACCTTTTTTCTTGAGACCCATCTTTTGTAGCATATTCCACTATTTTATACTTCCTGAAATCTAATAGTTTATGTCCCACCTCATCTGTGCTTTCCATATGTTGACATACTAGCATTCATTGCAAGCCACTGCAACACTCGCATGAACCATCCAAGCATGTTGTCTTGTAGAATATTTGGACATCCTCTATTTGACATAAAATTTTTGATAAGAACTCTCTTGAAGATTTTGGTGGGGCTTATATGCCACAATCCTGCAAAACATCGTTAGTATGCAAATCTAAACATATAGAATGATAAACATCATAATGGTTAGCAAATTCAATATGTAGTCTACAACAACAAGTAGTGCATGTGTGATTTATCTTGACATAAAAAGGTTTAAGCATCTCAAAAAATCTTTGAGAAATACTAAATTGAGGATAAGCATTTTGAAATTTATGAAAAAATTGGGTTTGAGTCATATCCAAAAAATGATTTGAATGTGGCTTACAGTTCTGACTACCAATTATCCTTCTTACGATATCCCTTTGATTCAAAGATGGCCTTGTATTATTCTTCCAATAATCTTCAATTAGTGTTCTCAATGCTTCAACAACTTTTTTATCTTTATGTGGCAGTCTTCCCAAGAATTCCCATAATTCATTTGAATCAGTGCCCTCAATTCTTTGCCACCTTTGAACAACTTTTGATAAAGTTTTTCTACTAATTCCCATATGTTCACTTGTCTTTTTAATCAGATGAGATCTCTTTGTTTGATAGCTTACCAAAATCAATGTAATGACATGTTAGGTGACATTACTATCCTTTAAGCTTGCATGAGGTCTTACCCACACTCTCATAAGCATCCATTAGATTCTTCACAATAGTGTTTTCACTTGATGCATTTGATGTTCTCAACGCAAGAGTCTTCATGATGTTTTTGTACTTTAAACCCTGCATCATTTGAATAAATAGTTGACATCTTGTGGTCTTATTTAGCCTTTCAAAGAAAATTTACAAAACCTTATCAGCATATCTTCTACAAGTGCATTCTGGAATCTTACCTTCCATGTGTTGCAAAATATCCTCATCAATATTAATCAAAAACTCTGGCTTTCTACGCAAAATTCTAGGTGGTGTTCTCTTAGGTACATACATCTCAACATTAGAAATTTCATCAATATTTAATTAAGGTGGGCTAGATTGCGTACCTTCGACTGAGGGTAGAATAGAATACATACCTTGAGGTTCACATGGGGATGATGGAATACCTTGTTCATCAAATCCAAGTGATGATGTAAGTTCTCAACTTCAGATGTGGTGGATGGTTTCCAACCATACTCACTTGTGGTAGATGGTGTCCCTTCATATTTGCTTTTGCTTAATCGTGTCCCTTCGTATTCACTTGCAGTAGAGGGTGTGTCTCCAACTACGATATCTACATCCCCCCTAGCACAACTCTTTCACATTCGTGCCCTTTGTGCTGCCAATTTCTTTTCTCTTTTTGATAGTTGAGGTTCGTCTTGAACAGGCTTGTTTTCATTAATTGTTCCCAATTTTTGCTTTTCAAAATATTCCCTCATTCATTTTTTCTCTTTATCTCTAAAGGTTTGGAGCTAATCATCTATTATTTTTTTTTCCTTTTAATAGTTCGTTTCTTCAGCATGACAAATAATTTTACCTATGCAAAAAGTGCTAAGTCAAGTCAAATTAACTAATAGTGAAGGGTTGTAAAATTCTATTAAAGAGGGAGACCAATGGTCACCTCTTTCAAATGTTAGTTTTCAAAGTTGAAGTGGTCTTTTTTAAGAGAGAAACATTATAAAAGGCCATGATAAACTTGAATGGAGAATGATCTTGGATTGGGCATCAAAGCAAATGAGGAAATGTTGAGTTTTCCTTAACAAAATTGAGCTTTTAGTGACTGAAATTGAGTTTCTAAGTTGGGAAACATTATTTTATGTTAGATTGAGTATGAGTAGGGTATATTAGGCTTGTTTCAATAGTTTTCAAGTTTTGGAGTGTTTGGAAAGTGTTAAATTTTCAATAAAACATAGGGTTTCTAAACCTAGGGAGAGGGTTTTATGGTTTGGGTGGTAAATGATTGAATCTCTACAATATAATGCTATAATTTGAAGTTTTGATAGATATAAAGTGCTTCTTCAAGGTTTCAAGAGATTTGGACAAGTTTTGATGGTTGTCTCTTTGTAAAAGTGGGCTAATTTGGGCCCTTAAAAGCATAGAAAACTTGATAATTTGTGTAGTTTGGTACAAAACAAGCATTGGTGGTTGTTGGATATGTTGAAAGGCTCTGTAATGGGTAAAATAAAGTTTTCTAAATGGTCCTAAATGGTCCTAGGTTTGTAGAACAACAAATTTTCATAATGAAGCTTATTAAGCAAACCATTGCTAATACTAGTACTTTTAGGCTTAATGAAGGTTTGGTGGTTCAAGGGTGGTTATGGGAGTTGAAGGAAGTTGGGACTCCTAATTTGAAAATGTATAAAAAAATCATACAAGCCTGAATAAAGGGTTCAATGAATTGCTTTTGAGGATTTGGTGCTCTACTCAACACCTAAACTGTGGAGTTTCAAGTATTTTTTTCTATGTTTTTCAGTTTCATTTTCCTGTGTACAACCCAGAATAGGCCTCCCAATTAGAAATTCATAAATCACTATGGTGGTAGGCATTAAATTGGACTTCAATCTATTTTGAGACTCCTTTGGTTGTTTTGGTGAATGAAAAACTCCATTCTTCATGATTAGCCTTTACAAACTAGCAAGGTATGAGTTTTACTTTAATTTAAAGATGGAGCCTTTCATCCTACTGTGGTGACCTGTGATTCAGAGGAAAGGCCTATAATATGTTTCTTTCAAGTTTCATGTTTCTTTTAATAGTGGTAAGGCATCTATAGGGCTGGTGATGTTATCTTAAGATGAGAATGTGAGTTTTTGGCATGAAAAGGAGGAACCAAAGTGGTGTTTTTGAGATCTAATGAGGCTAAAGGCCTAGTGAAGGTTTATTTTGTTTTTCCAGACCCTAAAAAACTTGTTTGATGCTTTGGTGAGGCTTGGAAGGCCTTATAGTTTTGAAATATAGAAAACCCTAGATATTTATGAGAAAATTGAGGGTTTTTGTATTGGAAACCTATTTGAGCATGCAAGGTCCTAAAACCTAGAAAATCTTTTGTTTTGAGACCTAAGTAATGACTATTTTTGGATTTGGGGGTCCGCTGAGAAGTGAGAAGGTTGTGTGGGGAACTATACCCGATTGAGTGACTTTGATATGCTACAATTTGAACAATGTGAATTTGTTGAAAGAAGAGGTCCTGATGAAATTGTAAATTGTGAATTTGTTTGTAGATTGGAGTTGTGTGTTTGTATGTTGCAGGTCTCCCCCTACTGCATTAGGATTATATTCTAATTTTTTAGAGACATGTATGGAAAATTTGGTAGCATAGATAGGGAAGTCAGTTGGTTTGTATAACTATTTGACAAAATACCTCAATGAAAGCTTTGGAAGCATACACAAAGAAAGTCAATTGTTAAATTTAACAAAATGCCTCAAAGAGATGTGGTTTAAAAATGTATTAGGAAAGTGTATAAAATTGTGTAATTTAAAATGTCCATTGACAACCTAAGGTTGTAACATGACAAACAAACAATTTGATCAACATGGAATAAGAAAAACAAAAAAAATGAAAGAAAGCCATAATAGAATGAAAGAAAATGTACAAAGACTTCACATACCTAAACAACCAAAGTTTCAAATGGAGGATTTATATCCAATTATGTAGCCTTTTTTTTTCTTTCCTCAAACTCCTCAAAAATTTGACTTTTTTGAAAGCTTGTTCCACTCCAAACTTCAATTGTATATCAGTTATCACTATAATTCAACTATGAATTGATAGTATATGCCTTTCAACATGAAAACTATGCTATTTCATGCAAAGGTGATGGAAATATCATGAAAAAGGTGGTGGAATCTAAAAATCATGCATGCACACTTCACTCAATCACAAAAGCTACTTTTTGTCAGAGCATGTGCAAAACCAAGAGAATATGTAGAATGTGGGTTGACATCACAGGTATATTGTATTTTTTTACCATTTTTAGTGTAATAGAAAACACACTTGTATTATAATGTGAGCGTCTTAATTCTTGCTAAAACAACCATGTCTCTACTTATTCATAACATGCTCGCGTTATAATAAAGTTGGTTTTTTAAAGATTTAT
>VDFB02193867.1:607494272-607521841 GCA_007258455.2 Sequoia sempervirens
TTTTTATAACACCTAGTGTTTTCTAACCTCCAATTATACATAGACAGTATGATTTTAATGAAAAAAATTTGTTATCTAAACAAATAAATGTAATGGAAGTAACTTTCCAAATTTACCACAAGTGTTAGAGTGAAAATTGTAATTCAATTTGTTCATATGATTGAAAAATGTATGCACAAAATAATTGTAGGTTGGAAAACACAATGGGTTGTGAGTTATGTCATTGTGTTTGTTCAAAGCTCAAGGGTGGAGAGTTTGGGGAGGAGTTGCAAGTGGGGGAAACATAAAACTAACCAAATTGAGTTGAGGGGTGACTAACCAATTGGGTTGTTACGTGTAGAGGATTTTACAAAAGTGTGGGTTGAAAGGTTCATAACACCTAATATTTCCCAACCCGCAATTATTGTAATGAAAACCTTTTTTTATTTAGAGAGTACGAATGTAAGGAAAAGCACCTTCAAAATTGACCATAAAAGTTATTTAGAGTAAAAATTGTGTTTCAAAATTTCCTCATATGATGGAAAAATAAATGTACAAAATAATCACATGTTGGAAAAACACAATGGGTTGTGAGTTATTTCATTGTGCTTTTTCAAAGCTCAAGGGTGGAGAGCTACAGTTTTAGCACTTCCAACTATTACTTTTACATCTACAAGTTGATCGTTGACACATTTTTCCTCATCCCCACTGCTCTTACTTGTTAACACCCCCTACTATTCCTTTTCATGATCTTCTAGCTTTTTTTCATATCTTTTACTTGAAGCTTTAGATCAGTCGCTCCCTCATTAGCCCTTAGGATAGCAACATCACTTTCTTGGATAGAGTTTTTAATGTCTTGAATACTTTTTTTGTAGCTTTGCAGCCACTTTTTTCTCATCTTTGAGAGTGTCTTTATGATTAGAGAACGTAGATTTTTCTTTTAAAAAGTTCTTTACAAGACTTGTCTACCTTTTCAAATAAGACTTTCATGTCTCCACCCAACTGATTCTCTTTCTCTACACTAAGATTTGATTTTTCCTTTTCCTTATCATCTATTTCCAATTGTATTTGTTCCATATAATTCTTAAGTTCAAGAAACTTTGAGTTCATTTGTTCAACTCCACTTATAGCATCATCACTCACTTTATTTTCTTACACAAATTCATATGCAATACAAAACCTCTTGAGTTTATCCACTTCCACATTGCCATTTCCCATTGCACATACTACATATGTTCCTTCCTCAACTTCTCAAGAGTAGCAAGAAATCTCTTCATTCAATACATTATCTATCTTATACACATCCACCAAAATCTAAGGATTAGGTCATGTCCCCTCAAAATGACATGGTAAAACATAGTAAAATATAACACAAAAGTGCAATCAATCCCAAAGGCTAGAAATGCCCACCAAAGAAAAATAAATAACAAAAACCATGTGGATCCCAAAGAAAAAAGTAGCAATTCATTGATATAACATCGAATGTGCAAAAAAAATGTGAAACCCAACCATTCCTTTGAGATATCAAATGTGCAACAAAATACATCCTACAAACTATTATTTATTTAAGTTATTCATTTTTATTCAAGAGATATTTATTATATTTTATTTAAACTTCAAATCTTTAAAATTACTACTTATTCACAGTAGGCATGGCAAAGAAGTTGCAACATACTATAGTTAACCCTTATCTACTCATTTGTAGATAGAAGCGAAGGAAGTTGTAGATGTAGTTATGTAGTTAACATGTTGATGATATGTTAATCATTAGGAATAATGAAGTGTTCATTAGAGAACTCAAGGTTTAGTTGGATAATAATAATCATACCTCAATATCTTTGAGGTTATAAACTCTACATTTTATACAAATTTAATGTGATAATATTGTTATGTATTTAAGAACCTTTTGTTGCTAGAAAGTATCTTCATGTAGGTACATAGAGTATTCATAGAACTCATTGGTGTAGTATTTAATTAATTATTGCAATTTATAATAATTCATATACTCATAATCATAATGTTTAAGAGGGTTATATTCATCTTGAAAAGGGATAATGGAGATTGAAAAGATATTTTCAATGTTGTAAAAGAAAATTTTACCCCATAAGTGAATAAATTTGTAGATAGGGGAAGCTCACAATTACCTGCATGTAATACAAATAAGCAATACATCAACATTGACACCCTTAAGGAGGTCCATATTTTATTATACATATTTTAATAACCAAAATAAAGTGATCAATAGCATGACTAATGAAATAAAAGGGAAATTTTCACTTGTATGGTGATGTCTAGAGATAAGGTGGATGTGCCTCAGCATAGTAGATTGAAAAAGTATTGAATTAACATCTTTTCTAGACATTTTAAAGATTTCTTGGAGTTAATGTGTACATTGTTTGGTCACAATTATTACACCCATTTTATTGGAGATAGGGTCCTATAGTTACACATTACTTTAGAGAAATAAGTTCTTCCAAACTATATTGGAATCTTATTTTTGTAACTCTTAATAAATAATTTGTGAAGGATAAAAATGAAGGGGATTTTTATACGGAATCATATCTTATTGATGCAACCAATTCTTTCATGAAATTCCCACTTCCCCTAAAAAATAAAGGCTAGGTACTAAGGTTCTAGTGCATGTTATTTAAAAACTCTTCATGATAATGATATGAGAGTGAGATAAAAATGATAAGTAATTAAATTTACCGCATAGTGCAAGAGAAGGTACATAAGGAGCTCATGGTGAAGATGAATGCAATACTAATAAAATAAACTCAAATAAAGTAAGTTATTGGATTGATAGATCTACCTAATACATATGTACTCATTGTGGTTGAAGTTACTCTCATTGGTCCTCATATCCTACCTATCTACATGTGCTTCCTAGGATTGGCAAAAATGAAATATGTTTTCAATTCTCTAATTTGGTTAATTTTATTTTGCGTCAAAAAAATATATGAAGATCACTACCACTCAATCCAAACTCATGGGATAAACTTGTAATTTTATGTAAAGTTCAAATATTAGAGATATAATTAGATCTTTTAGTTTTGATATTACCATAAATATGTTACAACCAATAAGGTAGAATTAGAATTTTAGTCCTACAAAAAAAATATTAAGAACCTTTGATATAAACATGATGAAAAACCATATAGTAACAATTATAATATATATATAGGTTGTATTCAATAAGAATCCCTCTCACTACCTACCCTATCTACCCATGGATGTTTGATTTGATGACGGATCGATTTGATCGATTGATCCGATCTCGTTTTGATCTCGATGACGATTTGATTGATGTTGATCTGATCCGACTTTGACGCGTTTGATCTTTTGTCGATTGATCGGATTTGATTGATTGAGGAATTTTGATGACGATCCTGACGATTTATCCTGATCCGGAACGCCGATTGATTGATCTCGATTGCCTGATCGAGATTGATTGATTTTGATGACGATTTGATTGATCTTGATTGATTTTTTGAGCTGGATCGACGGATTGATTCGGATCTGATCTTCGCCGACGAAGATCAAGGATTGATTTTTGATTGATTTTGATGGATGCCGGATTTGTCGAAAAAAAGATCTGCCGATTGATTGATCTGAAAAAAAAAGCGGATGGATTTTTCGATTTTGATTTTGATCTGACTGGAGTGATTTCTGGAGGATCTGATGCCGCTGATTTCGACTTTGATTTTGACGATTGATTTCTGATTTCCGATTTCGATGTTTCATCCTAGAAATACTATTTTCCAAATATTTTTTTATTAATTTTTATTAGCCCTAATTATCATTTTTGTAACTCAATTTACTAAATTTATCATAATTTTGTAACTCAAATGACAATAAGGTATAATGCTCCATGGCCATTAAATTTGGAATGATCAAAAGTATGTGAAGATATAATAAATTGTGAAAAAAATTACACTATTAATAAATAATGACAAACTTAACTCACATAATTAGTAGATAATTGAAATATGGAGAGAAAATATTGATAGGCAACCTATTTTGTCACACTAGTAGAATTTGGAAAATAAATGACTACGTGACTAAAACTTTTAGTCAGGACAACTAAAAAATGACTAAATTCTACTAATTTTTTGCAACATAGCTATAAATGACTAAATAAATGACTAATTTCATCGTCAGGTAAAAATGCAACTAAATAATTAGTCACACAAATAATTTAGTCCTACAATCATGTCAGATAACATATAATTCGAACAATGATTCAATAAGAGTTATGGTACATATAATACATATATATTATCAATTATTTCAATCCATTTGAATAGATCATTTAAGGAATCAAGAATAAATAGTGCTATTCCCATAGTCCACCAGGATGGGGTTGGAGAGGAAGCATGTTAGGGAGCCCTAATCTAGATTTGTCTAAATCTATTTCATTCCATTATTTAGCACTTATTATTAATTGTTTAATCTAGCCACATGCAACTAGAATTTTTATGACATCCATGCACAAACACATACTCTCTAACATATTAACATACATATAGTTTTCTATTGACACAATCCTTGAACCTCCTTTAGGTACAAGGGTTAGTATATATTCCTCTCTCTATATATAGAATTGTCCCCCCTTCTATCTCTCTCTCTTTTTCCTAATCTCTCCAAAGATCAATTAAACTATCAAATTTTTTATATATTAATTTACTTGTTCTATATAAGAATATATTAATTATTAATTTTTAATTATCATAATTTATTATTTATATTTAATAATTTTTATTATAGAATACAATATATAATAATATAACCTATATATACTATTAAATATAATAATAAATATAATTATATTATATATAATTTAATATGTATTACTATTATATTAAATATATATAATAATATATTAATTATATTTTATATTATATTTATATATTATTTTTTTGTATTATATAAAAAATATTTGGCAAATAAATGATATTTTATGGTAAAACATTATAAAAAGGCATTTTTATCCTTTAATGGCCTTTTTCATCAAATCCACATAAAGTTGAGCAAGTGATAAAGTTAATTTTTTTATTTTTGCAAGAAAGGAGGGAAACTTGTGTGGGTTTCCATGTATGCAAGGAGTTCTCTATTTGCTATTTTTTTTGGCAAAAGGACTAAAACAAACACGGGTTCATGGGGAAAGTTTCAATTTTCAGAGGAAAACCCAAGTACTTGCTTCTTTTACCATTCCAAGATGGGCGCCTTCTCTGTTGTTTTTTGCTTTGAAGAGGAAGGTTGCAGTGTTTCTGGGCAATTATTCGAGTTTCATTTAGCTAATATCATGGGGCAGCTTCATGGCAATGTTTCTAAGCATTTTCAGTCTTTATTTGCATGGTTAGTTGTTTCCTTTGCCTCTTTTCTACATTTTCCCATCTTCTTGGGGTTGCTTTGTTTCATTTTTGAGTTGCAGAAGGAAAATAAGGGAGTGTTCTTTCTTCATGTTCTTGCATATCAATGTCTTTTTTGTCCATTTGAAGGCTCTTTCCCTTATTCCCACAAGTTAGGGTTTCCTTTTGTGTTTGATATACATTTTTCAATTTGAAATGTTGCTTTGTAGAGCTATATTTTATGGATTATGGAGGCAGTATTATGCAATAGAAGTTTTCAAATTCAAAACCCTTGCAATCTAGCCTTTGGACAGCGTTTCAAATCATTATGCTTTGGGATCTAGGGTTTCAAGAGTGCAACAAAGAGACAATGGTTTTATTTCAGGGATATTAGCTTGTTGCATTGTCATTAAATCCATTGTGTTAGGTTCATTGAGGAAGTAGTCATCAAAAATGGAGATCAATCTAGTTGTTAATCAAAATGAGGATCTAGTCTCTTTGACAAGGAATGGGAATCAAGTCACTATGAGGGTTAGTGATTTTGTAGTGTTTGTGTGCATTAATGAGGTTATTTTGTCTGAGAATATAGATGTGAATGTCATTGTGAACTTTTATCATATCCAAGTGACAATAGCCATTCAGATTTTAAATGATCTTTCACTACCATGAGGACAAGGTACAATTACTTTACACTAATGATGCAAGGCTTTCATCATATTAAGTATGAGAATGTTATAAAAATGATGCATGATGATTATCATTTCAAGGGTTTAATGTCTGAAAATAACGATAAAATTTCCTTCAAGGAGATTAAAGGCAGTGAAGATGGGTATCCTTGGAGTCCCCTTATGCATTTAAACCCTTAACGGTGTATTAAGGTGTTCCTTGATTCATAGCTAGTAAGAATATGGGATTAAGATATCATTATAAGGGTAAAAGGGCAGTGGCAGATATCCCATTGGAAGCTATTCTCAGTATAGGTATTTTCTTGAGGGTTATGGCACTCAAAGGATGGTATTGTTAATAACTGTGTAAAGGTTCAATGTTCTGGGATAGTCAAATATCAAGGACAACAAAGTATAATGCAAACCATAGTGAGAGGCTTGAAGACAGTTGATAATGTGAAACAATAAGACAAAATTTCATTGCTTTGGAAGCAGTATTTACACCTATATCCATTAGAGTAACTATTCCATCATTCTACACTCCTCAATGATCCCTATGATGACTTCATACCAATGAGACCACAATGTGTTCTATATTTCATATTACCAAAAGACTATAATTGTGTTTTCTAACAAAAAGCATGTCATTGTACTTCATTATTTGGTTTCATTTCACTGTGCTTCAATAGGGAACTAAAACCACTTTCAACTTGTATTTTCATTGTCATCTCTTTGTCATTGTAACCCTACTAATCTCACAAAATTGTGACAACATATGAACACTTCCTTCTAAAACACAGACTTGTACCTATCAAAGATAACATTATGACCGAGATTTTCTATTCACTACTTCATGAATTTAATGTATGCATAAGCTTCCTAAAGTAGGGATACTAGATGAAAATGTTACAAATATTTGAACAAGGTTTGAAGGTATCCTCCTTAATGTTGTTTCAGGCTTGTTATCCATAACAAACCTCATGTACATGGTCTGCTCCTTCTTGACAACAAAAGCTCTACCCTCAAAACTTGGATAATTAAATATGTGATTACCACTATAATCTTTGTCACTATAACCTATTTTCACAGTGATTCTCTTGAGAACTTGCTTTGTCATTAGTTTCCACTCAGACATCATAGCTGCTTTGTTCTTTTGTCACTATTAATATTGCATGCATACTTCATAAAAACTACAAATAGCCCACATAAAATCTTCATCCAACTGGTATCTCTATCATTTGATTTTATGTTCTCTATAACCAGTGCCCATGGAATTTTATGTGTGCTCTTTGGTCTTGAGAACTAGAAGGTCTAAGAACCCTAGTACATGTTGCTACCATTTACATAGTCCATTATTTGTAATGAGGTCATTGTTTTCATTATCCCACACCTTTCTTTGTATTCTTTAATGGTCACACCATGATGAAAAATATGGAAATGAGATCACAACTCATAAACACTGTGTATGTGCCCTATTACCTCTCATCTAGTTTATTTATTCATATGATCTACTGAAGCCATCTGAAAAAGAACAAGATCCATCTCCAAAGAACCGTTGGTTGCCCTGAAAAGAGTTCATCAAGCTTTAAACCATTCCACTAAAGGACTACACCATGCATGATTGTCGTAGTGACCTGCTCATTGTGTAATGTTCGATAGCATAAAACCCTTAGGGTTACTCCTCATTGCTTCCTAGATTACCCAAGCCTGACAAGATGACACAGTCCTCTACCTTTGGAACGACAATATCAAGTGACTGCATTCATGCCTTCAATGTAGTGAACGTTCATTCAAGGTATGAGTTGCTATCAACATTTGAACATCATTGATGTTCACATCATCATTCAAAATCATTTGCATATTATTGTTCTTCATGACCTCATGCAACACAATATCTAAAGGCAACCTCAAAATGAACCAAACACTCTCAAACAAAAGTGGGAAACCCTAGCCCAAGTATGGAAAAGAAAAAACTTCAAAACAACTATGTCCTCATGCCTTGATTTTAAATGGCACCTGAATATGTGTATTGGTACACTGGTGTCTCCAAGTGACTATTGCCAATATTTATTCTCTTTGTAAGTTATGATTTAATGTTATCACAAAACTAAAGGGTAAAACCTGGAGGTATACTTTTATTTGTTGGACATAATCTTTTAATACCTTGAGTTTTTTGAAACACCTTTTTGTACCTTCAGGTGTCTTCCTTGAAGAAAGTTTATTCTTTGTTATTAAGTATGATAGGATTAGTGGCATATCACTTCATGTTGAAGCAAATTGATCGGAAGATTTGACTTGCATATTCAAATTTGTATACCAAATTCAATATTAATGGGTTTGATTATATTATGTTGTCTTGTAGCCTATATTGGTTGAAAGGAAAGGAACTTATAGTTTGACCTGATAAATTTTGTAGTGACAGTAGCTAGTATTATAGCCTTAAATGTTGCATTATTAATAGTACACATGAATATCTTTGTTTATCTTTATCTTGTCTCCTTCATTTGGAAGGCACAATTTTAATTGCTTGGTTTAAGGTTTTTTTACATAGCTTTATGAAAATGAATGAAATTATACTTTTATGGACTATAATGATAAGATATTATATCAATACCATGGAAATCAGTTCCTACAGAGTAAAAAATTCATCCAATCTCGTCAAATTAGTTGTATGTGTGAGAGAAGGATAATGCAAAACACCTACAAATGAGAAACTCAACAAGAAATGCATTTAATATCATGACAAACATTTTTCGATCCGTTTGCATTGTCACAAACTGTTGTGCATATTATTTGATGATGTATAGTTAATAATTTTGTGGGTCCAGTTATTCTATGGAGATTCTTAAAAGTGTGCTATTCAAATTTGTTGATTTCAAGATCATTATGGAAAAATTGAGCTATGCTAAAAATATTTGGATCTCTAGGATCTGCAATTCAAGCAAGGCTCAATATTGTCAATTGATAAATCATTATCTATGCCCTAAACTTACTATTAAAACCATGTTCACTTGTATGTTGTGGTAGCATTTTCAAATATAAAATAGATTAAGGTTTGTGCGCAAGATGTTCAAGGAACTAGTAAAGAAGTTCCCCACATGGCATTTTTGCAACCTCAAAATAGCTGAAAATGTATTTTTTTGTACATATGGCTTGTTGTTGGCCATTTTGTGGGTTAGGAATTCCAATTCATTTTCTTTCTTTCTTTTTAATTAGGAAATCCATTGACATAGATATGCATTGTATCTCAAGGTGATGAACGAAATAAAATGGTTAAAACATAATATTCTTCAAAACTTAAATCCAAATGCAATAATAAGGTGTTTAGCCTCTAGTCAGTTCTTTATGTTTACTCTAAATCTAAGGGCATTTATTACTTACAATTTTTTAGTTTCCACTATTCACGACTCCTCACTTGCTATCTTTGTGTCGGGAGAACACAAGACTTGTAAATGATTTCCCAAATTTTATTGTGTTTGTTTGTAGGTAAGCAACAGCAATCATGTATACTATTAGGAGGAAAATTCAAAAGGAAAAGGGTGCAAACCCTGATGACTTTGAGGAGTTTGTGGCTCTGGTGAGGATCAAATCTTGTTATGCATACTTATCTTTGATGCAATATGTATTAGGTTTCTTCTAGGTTGTTGTAACTACCCTTCACTCTATACTACAAACCTTATTTGATTTGGAGAACACCAATCAGGAGCTGAAGAGTGAACTCAAATATTTGTATATCAACTTTGCCAAGTAAACATTTTTTCTATCAATAGCTAGATTCCCATATGTTATTTGTGACATGTGATGATTTAAATCTTTAGTGCTCTACAAAACTCACACACATGGATGGTCATTAGCATGTATTGTAGTTTTACTTAGATGATTTCACTCCTAGAATGATATTTAAGTAGAGTTTAAGAAGTCTTAGATTCTAATTGTCAGTTTTAAAATCTTTTGGTCTTGTACAAGCAAGTTGATATATCTAGCAACCATAAGGTAATTTTCATTCGTGTTCTATACTGCTTGAGGAAGGCTTTCTGAAAGATTCATGTGAGGCTCATGCGAGAGCTGGAAAAGAAGTTTAGTGGAAAGGTTAACATCTTAACAAGTTTTCTATGAGTTTTCTTTTTCAAATTTTTTTTCTTGCTTCCTCTTATTATTTTGCAGTAATATGTGGTAACCAATTCTTTCTAAAAAATAGGATGTTGTTATGAATGCCACAAGGAGAATATTGAGGCCACCAAAGAAAGGCTTGGCTGTAGTTCGACCCCACAATCGAACATTGACTGTTGTCCATGAGGCCACCTTGGAAGATGTTGTCTATCCTACAGAGGTTGTTGGCAAGCGAGTTAGATATCATGTTGATGGCTCCAAGATAATGAAGGTAAGATTATTGGTGATAAAGAAACCTGTATACCTATTTCTTTAGACTTGTTCCAGGTTATATCTACGTATCTTAAATTTTGACTAGCTGAGTGGTTTCCCATTTTTCGGGTCTATATGGATCCTAAGGAGAGTAATAACACAGAATACAAGTTGGAAACCTTTACTGGGGTTTACAAAAAAAATTATGGGAAGGATGACGTTTTTTAGTGCCCTTTGTTAGGGGCTAGTTAAATTATGCCTTTAAAGTCTTCTCTCCTTTGCTAGATGATATTTAATTTATTTTGAGCTTGTTTTTTATTAGGGTATGTATCAAAATACTATTTGGTTGGTATTAGAATTTTTTTTTATTAAACATTTTAGGTTTTGAAGTACCAATGATTCTTGTTGAATACTTCTTATTGTCCTATTCTCTTTAGATGAGTTAAATTTTGTTTAGTTGAAAAGGGCCTTGCTATAAACACAAATGGATATAAGAAACATTTGTCACTTATTCATATTTTTATCATTGCTTTATATGGTAATGGAAAATAGAAGTTAAATCTTGGGGATATGGTTGAGAAATTCATTAGTACTAAAAACTATTTCAAGCCTATGTTGAACACTTCGCTTAAGGAATTTGTTGAGCTTATTGTTTTGATTAGGGTATTGTAAGAGAGGGGAACCAACCACGTCAAGGCCCCAGGTCACGGAGATCCAAGAGCGGAGGGCTTCCCTAACTTACCTCACTCCAAAGGGATTCTTTGGGAATAGGGATTGAGAATGATGAGTGATGAGTCTAAATAATGGCTCAATTTTGATAGGGTTTATCATATAATTTTTGTTGTTACTATAGACTTTAGCACCTAGTCATTGAAACTCTATGTGTTATTTCCCTAAATTTATGAACCTTGGGCATGAACTTATCCTTGTGACTTTTGATGATATTAACATGCTATGTGAATTATCTATGTTAATTTTACATGTGGTTGAATGTATGTTACTTTAAGGTAATTATGGATAAGTAATTGTTTTCTACACACTAATGTCATTATGCAGGTTCACATTAAGATGTTGATATAAATGAAGCCTACAAAGTAGAAGAAGTTCTTGCCAGCTGGTCGGTTGCTAAGGAAGCCAAAAAGATGGTCATTAAAGAGGTCAATGGAGGGAAACTCTCAATGGAGGGAAACTTCTAATGGAGGGAAATTCCTAGCTCATATGGAAGTTGTAACTACCTTTTAAATGATCATGTTTGTTAGTTTAGCAAATCTAGGAAGTGTGTTGTGTTGGATCCTCGTTGGGGCAAGTCTACTTTGACTAAATCTAGCGCATGCATAACTTTCTCCCTCTCTTTTCCATGTTTTCAATAAATGGTGCATCCTCCTATTATGTTGGAATTGACTACCTAGGTAGTTAGGGTTAATTAGAAGCTTTCCCCTCTATAAATAATGGTCATATGCCCCTTTTCATAAGGTTGGATGTTCTGAGATTGTACTTGCATTTTCAATTTAAGTAATACAGTCATATTTTTGATATGTTGTAATCATTTTTTCAAGGAATAAAATGATGTTCTAATTTGTTTCATCTGAGTTAGCTTAAGGAAGACTCACTCAAGGGAGCCCACTTGGTGAGAATTCCACCCATTTAGTTAAAAAGTTATGTTTTTGTTCAGTAATTAGTTTCGGTTTCAGCAGTTGTTTGTTCCTGCAGTCAAGGCAGACAGGGTAACTTCTTATTTGTTTGTTGATATTTATATTTTTTTCATCCTTTTTAGTTCAGTTGTTGATGCTTAGTGTAGTTGTTGATTCATGTTGAGTGCTTATGTTAATTTATTTCCAACATTTTATTTTCATTACTATTTCTTTTCTAGTTTAAGGATGACTGCAGTTGAGTCCTAGTGCACAGACAGTGCTGACCCTCCTTGGGTAGACAATGAAATGAACCTTCATGATGAGAAAGATAACTACTTAGTGTAGATGTCTAATCTCTAAGTTACAACTTTAAGGGCTTAGTTATTGAACCATTAGAGGAGGCCAACATTTTTGGTGTCATTGTCGAGGATGGTGTCAAACTAGGAAATTCTTTGGAGTCATTTCTAGTTTCTTTCTTGTTTTAGTATCCTCGGAGTTTTTTCTTAGCATACCCTTGATTTTAAGAAAATTAATGATATGCTATTATTTCACCAATTCTTTGTGTGAGTTAGCTAATATTGAGTTAATACCACATGCATAGAGGCAGGAGAAGATATGCTCATGAGAGATTCCTTCCTAATGACACTAATCCTGATAACTAGCTAGTTGAGTTTCAAAATCTACCAAGAGACAAAGAAGAAGAGGAGGCACATCCTTTTGCTGATGTATTTCCCAATTTGACCAGTTTTGAAACTTCTTTTGAGGACCAAGCTGCCCAAAACCTGATTGAGAATCCATCACTTTGGCACTCCATCAAGAAAATATGGCTCATTCAAATCCAAACAAACCTAACCAACCATCTTTTCCATTTACTATCACTCATCAGAATGAAGTTGATAATATCAAGAACATCCATGCTTCAGTTCTTCCTAAGTTCTATGGTATTGTCACATAATACCCTAACACTTTCTTGTTTGAGTTTAATATCCTCTGCAAAAGCTATGACTATACCGTTGATGCTCATAGGCTTAAATTGTTTCCTACCACCTTGAAAGAAGTTGCATTAAGATGGTTTATGAGCTTAGGCAAGAATACTGTAGAGACTTGGGATGATATGAAAATAAAGTTTCTTGAAAAGTATAAATAATATTGTAGGGGCAGTGATATGAGAGGAGATGATATCTTCAAGATGCAGTAGAAGGAAGATGAAAGTTTGGAGGACTATATTTCAAGGTTCCTATTTTTCCTACAGAAATCTCCACATCATGCACTCAATGAAGAGTCTCAAAATTTTCTCTTCCTTAGAGGGATCAAGAGAGCTGCATTGATTCTTTGGACCTCATGGGAGGAGGAGATATCACCCAAGTTCCTTGGGATGATATTAAGAAGATATGTCAGAATTATTCCAAGGCAACTCTGAAGAAAGGAAGAGGTTATCAATCCTCTATGAGTAAATCCTCCACCAACGAAGTTTTAAGGATGGAAATCACTCATTTCCTGGAAGATTTCAAGTAGGATATCATAAACAATATGGCTACTCAGCTAGACACTCTTCAAGCAAAGAAGAAACAAGAGGAGGTAGAGGCAATGTTCGCAGAATATTGTCCTCATTGCAGACAAAAGAAGAAGGACTACAGATGCAAAATGGTAGCCAACATTGACAATAAGCATATTCCACCAGAATTCAGGCCAGATCAGGTTGATGATGATCAAGTTTTCTACATTGCACAAAGAAGACCATGGGCTCCAAGAAAAGGTATGCCACCAGATCCATTATCTTTTAGTGGACCTTATTTCAATTCCTATGCATCTGGAAATCAATGGCAACCCCCATACCCATCCAAATTTGGAGGCTATCCACCTCAGCCTTGGAACAACCCTCCAAACACCTGGCCCAATTATCAAAACTCTCCATTGGCAACAATTCTAGGGGAATTAGCAACAATCTCCAAGAAACTAGCAACAGACATCCCAATGGAGGGGAGGACAATAATGGCCAAACTAGGAAACTGGTTACATGCAGCCCCCTCCACAGTCACAACAACCTACCATAATACCTCCTACTAGCTCAAGTTCTAGCACACCTAGACCTACTCAGTTACCAGCTCAACCCACACCTAACCCAAATAACAAACCACAGTAGCAACCATTCTACTTTGCAGATCCTAATCAATTTCCTACATATGCTATGAGTGTAAGTGATATTCATTTGCGTTCAGGAACCACTTTTCCAAATCCTTCCACTCCTATCATCACAGAACTTCCTGTGGAAGAAGAGGAGCATCAAAATGTCCCTATTCAGTCAAGTGTTCCTAAGAATCCTGAACCAGTTTAGCAGTCTGGCCAAGATCCACCATTTCCTCAAAGGTTGGAAGTTTTTTAAAAAGGGAAGAGAAGGAAGAAACAACCTTTGATATTTTGGATCAGTTGAAACATATATGTATTAAGATACCTTTGTTCTAGGCCATAAAATGTGTCCCCATATATAGCAAGGAAATCAAGGAAGCATGTCTCAAGAAGCCAGGGCTATCGTTCATGTGGTGGGATTGGTAGATATCATGCTTGGGAAAGTTATTGTTCCTAAATACACTAACCCAGGTAGTCTTGTGGTAGGAGTCATTATAAATTGAATCCAAGTAAAGAATTCTCTAATAGATTTGGGAGCGGCGATCAATATGATGAATAAGGATTTCCTACAACAACTGAATGTTGTAAATATGATACCTACTCCTACTGTCTTGTAGCTTGTTGATAGTTCCACTGTCAAACTGGATGGTATAGTAGAAGACCTTGTTGTAACTCTAGACTCTTGGGAGTACCCAGAATATTTCATGATCCTTTCCCCTAAAGCCACATTGGGAGGGTATCCCATTATTCTGGGTAGGTCGTGGTTAGCTACAACAGACACTTACATTAGATGTTGGTCAGGGGACATGACTATTTCTGATGGGAGAAGCACTAAAAAGCTTGTTCTCTATCCTCCTGCCCAACCATCCCATGATATGGATAACCCCATATGGCCACATGTTGGAGAAGAGGCTGAAGAATTCAATTAATTGGCACAACTCATGATGATAGGAATAAGTCCTTTC
The DNA here is from genome assembly GCA_007258455.2 of Sequoia sempervirens. Taxonomy (NCBI): domain Eukaryota; kingdom Viridiplantae; phylum Streptophyta; class Pinopsida; order Cupressales; family Cupressaceae; genus Sequoia; species Sequoia sempervirens. The sequence goes on from VDFB02193867.1 coordinate 607,509,353, forward strand.
ATGTAGCTTTAGGAAGAAGATGAAATAGTATCCCATATAATTTAGAACCATTGTGAAGTGCATGAAGAATCATCCAGTTCTGCATGTCCATTGTAGATACTTCTGCTCGCTCTTCTTGCACCTGAATTTCCTGCAACAATAGACATGATTCATACATTGTAACCACATGAACTAAAATGCCAAGCATCAGTGAAACAACCATGATTGAGTTGACCACACAAGTACAAGTTTCAAAAGGGAAACATTTGAATATTAACAACAAGTTGATTCAAGAGCAGCAGTTGTCTCTAACAAACCTCTTGAAGTTGCTAAGCATGCATTTGCATGGGATTACCATGACATGAAAGGATTGGTTCTCAAGCTCTGTACTCATAGGATCTATATTAGAGATGATTGCACACCAATACAACAACCACAAAAGAGAATCAACCCTACATTGAGGAAGATTGTAAAAGGGGAACTACAGAAGCTATTGGATGCAAGATTTATCTACCCTATCTCAGACAACCAATGGGTGTCTCCATTGGTAATTGTGCATAAAAAGAAATGAGGATTTTGTGTTGACTATAGAGAACTAAACTCTTCCACCAAAAAGGATCATTTTCCCCTTCCTTTTATAGACCAAGTATTGGATTCACTTGCAAGTAAGCAGTGTTTTTCTTTCCTAGGTGGATTCAGTGGGTATAATCAGATACAGATTGCACCTAAGGATCAAGAGAAGACAACTTTTTCCTATCCTTGGGGGACTTATGCCTATTCAGCACTTCCATTTGGTTTATGTAATGCACCTGCAACCTTTCAAAGAGTAGTTATTAGTATATTTTTAGATATCTCACATGATTGTATGGAGATCTACATGGATGATTTTACTACTTATCATGCTGATTTTGCAAAAGCATTAGAAAACCTAAAGAAAGTTTTGCAGAGATGTGAGGACCATAATTTATCCCTAAACAGTGAGAAATGCTTTATGATGATTGCATCTCTTGCCATCCAAGGAGCACACAACACCGAAGATCGAAGGGCCAACCAAAGGATCAATTTGACACAAGGTAAAAGGTTTCATTTGTTGTTTTTGTTTTGTGTTGATTCCAATTAGGCTAATCTTGAGGTGTAGATTGTTCTTAGTGGTATTTTGCATTACTATGTTTGCTGCTCATTTTCTACCACCCAAATTCGACCTATCACACCAATGGATAGAGGATTATGATAAACATTCTCTGATTTGAAAACAACCTTAACCCATGCCCCTATGCTCAAAGGCCTTAATTGGGAACTACCCTTTCATATTCACACAGACGCATTTGATTATGCTATAGGGGTTGTATTGGGACAAAAAGAGGGAGCAATTGAGAATGAAGTCTACTTTGTCAGCAAGAACCTACAAGGATCTGAGTTTAACTACATAGTGACAGAGAAGGAAATGTTGGCAGTCACCTATTCTCTCAATAAGTTTAGGAATTACATAACAAGATATTAGATCTTTATCCGTACAGACCATGCAGCCATAAGATACCTCATGAATAAGCCCTTGATTTTAGGAAGACTAGCAAGGCAGTTGTTGTTAATGCAAGAATTTGATATCATCATTGTTGACAAATTGGGAAAGGAAAATGTTGTGGCAGAATTTCTCTCCAGATTGACTATATCAGAGGACACTCAAGTCATTGATAACTCCTTCCCTGATGACCATTTATTTTCCATCAGTGTGCACACACCTTGGTATGCAGATATAGCCAATTATTTGGTTATAGGGAGGGATCCCCCTCATTTCTCTCCAAAAGAGAGAAGGGTTATCATTGAGAAAACTTTTCCTTTCTCATGGATTGTAGGATGTTTATTCTACACTAGACCAAATCATGTGATGAGAAGATGTGTAAGAGAGGATGAAACCTATGATATACTACATGCATGTAACAATGAACCTTGTGGAGGGAACTTTGTAGCTAAAAGGACAACAATGAAGATTCTTAATACAGGATATTACTGGCCCACTCTTCATAAGGATGCAGGCAAGTATACTAGGAAGTGTGATAAATGTCAAAGGATGGGCCGACCAACTAAATCAGATGAGATGCCTCTATACCCTTAGGTATTCATCACACCATTTGATAAATGGGGAATTGATTTTGTAGGTCCAATTGATCCACCATCAAATGGAAAATCTTACATCCTGGTTTGCATTGACTATGTGACCAAGTGGGTTGAGGTCAAAGCTATGAAACGTGCCAGAGACAATAAAGTTGCAGAATTTCTTTATGAAGAAATCTTCACACGTTATGGAATCCCTAGGCAGATAGTTACTAATCAAGGGGCTCAGTTTACATCAACTCTTGTCACAACATTGGTCAATGAATATAATGTAAGGCATAGGAAATCCACCCCCTATCACCCTCAAGCCAATGGCTAGTTTGAGGTGACAAATAGGGAAATAGAGGTTGTTTTGACCAAAACAGTGGCAATTCATAGGAAAGATTAGGAAAATAGGTTGCCAGAAGTTGTCTGGGATTATAGAACCACTTGGAAGATAACCACTGGTTTCACTCCTTTTGAATTATTGTATGGAAAAATAGCCATGATGCCTATAGAGTTTGAGCATAAAACTCTTAGAACTACACTAGATCTTGGGATAAATATATAGTTGAGGCACAGAAGGATAGAATCATGCAACTAAATTCCTTGTATGAGATGAGAAAGTCAGCTCTTCATCATATTGAGATGGTGCAAAATTAGAGAATCATATGGCATGACAAATACATAAAGGAAAAAAAGTTCCATCCAGGTGACTGGGCCCTCCGTTATGACTCCAGGTATCAAGATAATGTAGGAAAATTGCAAACTAGGTGGTTGGGAACATATGAAGTTGTCGAAGTCTTCTCCAATGTTGTTGTTCAACTCACAACCATTGACCCTGTCAGATTCAAGCTCCTGGTCAACGGTCACCGTCTCAGGTTATATCATAAACCAACTTCCAAACAAGAATTCATGCAACAAATTATTCAACACCAAACCTCTGAAGTTCCTACAGCTGAAGGAAGTGGACCTAGTGTCCCTCCTTCTAACTAGTCAAAGTATGCATGTAATCACAATAAATATTTTCATTTTTGTGGGAATCAATTTATCCATCAATAAATCCATTCGCCCATCCATCTCCATCCTTTCTCTCTCTTCCATAACTCCACCATCACTTCACCTCACCATCACTTCATCCCATCACCATTTCATTTAATTGCTCAATTGTACTTTTAAAGTAACACGTATTTCCTTCCACATTCTTTACAAACGACACTCCAAATTTTTAGGTACCTCTGTAACAACTTGTTATATCTTAATTATCCTAAATGCATTCATCTAATTGTTGTATATTAATGTTGATATTTCACATAGCACATATTTGTACTCTACCCTATCACATCATAATTACATCCCAGCCTGTGTGGAGACATGCTCTAATTTAGGTTGGGGGGAGTGTGAACCCACATGTCCACGTGTCATACAGGTCATCCATGTGCTAGCATGACAACAAATTTGAAATGAGCTAATATAGTTGAAATGATGGCTCGCATGTATGATATGACACTGAAATGTCACCATTTTCCTAGATGATACCCCTCATTTATGCTTTATTTACTGCCTTAGTCATAGTCATAACGTCACCAAAAAGGTAAATTGAAGAGTCACATGACATTGGCATTAGCACTGAAGAATATTTGCAGGAAGCACAAGAAATTGGGTTTTTAGAGAAGGATTGCAGGAAAGAAAATTTTGCAGAGGTGTTTGTCTGATTGTGGGTAGAAACAATGGGAGGTCAGCAGATTAGAAATGAACCTACAATTCATGAAGTGATATTGCAAGATGCACTCTCTTTGGCTGAATTTAGGAATTGTGGATGGTTGGACTACTTTATGAAACTAGATAGTTTCAATGAGGACATTGCTCTGAAATTTGCACAAACACTTTCTAACAGTAAGGAAATGGTAAAAGGGTTAAAATTTATAGCCACTGAGGAGAGAATTGCTGAAGTAACGGGTTTTCCTGCTGAAGGAGAGCCCTACCCTGATTCTAGGGATGCGAGGTCAACCAAGGAAAAATTAACTGAACCTAGTGATCCTCTGCTTGTTGTAGATAAGCAAGGAACAAGGAGAACTTCTCTACCAAAAAAGTGGAAACAAGTTGTTGTCTACATTATCAAATATAGTACCTATGAGGGTCGCAAGTCATGCCTCCATTTTGTGCATTTTAAGCTCCTGAACCATATGAGACATGGTAGAAGGATGAACATGCCCAATGTGATGTACAACCTTCTTGCAATCATGGCAACTAAAATGCAAAAAGGTAGGGACAATTATGTCTCCCATCATTGTTTGATAAAAATTTTAGTAGAAAATTTTTTACAAGAAGTGTATGGTATGTCATGGGAAGAATTTTTAAGTATTGATCAATTCAGAGTGGAAAATGTGGGTCCTAGAGGTCAACCCAAAGCTCGTAGAGTTAGTAGGGGTGAAAGGGTTGCTAAAACCACTCCTAGAGCTTCAACCTTTGGCACAAACCCTCCTGCAACCGAATCAACAATAGAAATTGGCTCCTCTGAATCAGAGTATTCGGATGAAGGAAGTTCATCCTCAGACCCTAATTTCAATGTTCTCCCTAAAACTCCAATCCGTACTAGGGCTGCCATTAGAAAAGAGGAAGAACAAATGAGAGGTAAAAATTAGAAAAGGCAAGGCCAAGAAGTAAACATCATAAAAAGTGTAACCTAGCCCTAGGAAATGAAAGGTTGTTGAAACTGGTCATCCTATAGCCGTTGAGAAACATAAAATCCCTCCAAAGAAATCAAAACCAGCTAATCCAGCTACTGATATGCCTCTAAAAAGAAGCCCTAGACTCAAAAAAAACCTAGGAAGGAGACATAAGCTCCTAATAGACAGGTAAATGTTGAGGCGGAAGACATTTTTGAGGAATAAGCAAACATAAGATTAGCAAAGCTTGTTGTTGTTGCAAAGTAGGTTGAAAATCAGGAACCACTACAACTAGAGCAAGATGAACAACAAAAACCAATGCAACCAGAGAAATTTGAACAACATGAGGCAGTGCAACAAAAGATCTTGGTAAGGAAACATAAACCTCCCACTTTTTCATGGAATCTTGTAGCCCTGAACTTATGGAATGAAATGCAAAAGAAAGAGGAGTGGGAAAAGGAAAGACTCAAGCTATAGGAAGAAGTCAAAAATAAAAATGCAGAAATTTAGAATAAGAATGCATAGATTGTTGCATTGAAGGATAAGGTAGATAATGTGGTGGTTCTAGTGCCACAAATGATGGCATGCAGAACTCCTACCAGAGTATATGCACTGCTTTTGAAGGAGTGTCATCTTTCTTTCAAACTGTCAAGGGTTATTTCTGGTTTAAACCCTTCCATTGAAACCCCACATGAGTTCTTCCAAGCCTACCAATCCTCTCCTCTTGAAGCTAAAAATTTGTTGAAAACTGTACTTGCATAATTATGTTGTGCCTAATGATCATGACTGGAACCCATTGTTATACATTGGAGATATTCACTTGAGGCCATTCATGTCATGGATCCAAAATGAAGTTAGCTAGGGGAAACAGTTTAAAATATACAGGGAAAGAGAACTCCATACCCCCTTGCCTCTTAGAGTTGAATGTAGTAACCCTTTAGACATTTACTATACATGGCACATAATTCTTTATCGTCTAAGCTACAAAAATAGGATCATGCTTGTTAGGGATGAAGCATACCAAGAATATGAGTAGGTAGTTGCTACTACAGGGAAAAGAGTATTGGGGTACCTATCATAGAGATGGAATAGTTTGAAAAATCAATTAAAACAGGCTGAACCTCATTCCTTGCAAAATTATTTTGCAACATGTAAATGAAGTAATAGGTACATACAACTTGGAAGGATGAAGCAGCACTATTGGCTTCCATTGATATTCCAGTGACCTACTCTATTGTGGCCATTTCTAGATTATAGATACTATCAGTATGACATAGATACAGAGAGGCCAAGGTGGAGCAAACTGGAAAACAAGCAGGGGTTCTACTGGGATCCAAATTCATATACTGCAGAGACTGATTTGGGACAATTAGCAATTGGTGACTTTAGAGCTTTGACAAAGAAAAAGAATAGAGCTCCCTTTGTTGGAGGACCAGAAGATCATTAGGTTGGGGCCAGATGATGAGTCTAAATAATGGCACAATTTTGATAGGGTTTATCATATATTTTTTGTTGTTACTATAGATTTTAGCATCTGGTCATTGACATTCTCCATGTTATTTCCCTAAATTTATGAACCTTGGGCATGAACTTATCCTTGTGAATTTTGATGATATTAACATGATATGTGAATTATCTATTTTAATTTTACATGTGGTCGAATGGATGTTACTTTAAGGTAATTATAGATATGCAATTGTTTTGTGCATGCTAATGTCATTATGCAAGTTCACATTAAGATGCTAATATAAATGAAGTCTACAAAGTAGAAGAAGTTCCTGCCAGATGGTCAGTTGCTAAGGAAGTCAAAAAGATGGTCATTAAAGAGCTCAATGGAGGGAAACTTCCAATGGAGGGAAATTCCTAGCTTGTATGGAAGTTGTAACTACCTTTTAAATTATCATATTTGTTAGTTTAGCAAATCTAGGAAGTGTGTTGTGTTGGATCCTCGTTGGGGAAAGTGTGCTTTGACTAAATCCAACGCATGCATAACTTCCTCCCTCTCTTTTCCATGTTTTCAATAAATGGCATCCTCCTATTATGATGGAGTCAACTACCTAGGTAGTTAGGGTTAATTAGAAGCTTTTCCCTCTATAAATAATGGTCAGATGCCCCTTTTCATAAGGTTGGATGTTCTAAGATTGTACTTGCATTTTTAGTTTAAGTAATATAGATGTATTGTTGATATTTTGTAATCATGTTTTCAAGGAATAAAATGATATTCTGATTTTTTGCATCTAAGTTAGCTTATGGAAGACTCACTCAAGGGGGCCCACTTGGTGAGAATTCTACCCATTTAGTTTAAAATTTATTTGTTTGTTCAATAATTAGTTTCTATTTTAGTAGTTGTCGGTTCCTGCAGCCATTGGAACTCTGTTCTGTGGTTGTTCCTGTAGCCAAGACAGGCAAAGTAACTTCCTATCTGTTTGTTGAGATTTCTATTTTTGTCATCCATTCTAGTGTAGTTTTTGATGCTTAGTGTAGTTGTTGATTCATGCTTAGTGCTTATGTTAATTTATTTCCAACATTTTATTTTTAGTACTGTTTCTTTTCTAGTTTAAGGATGATTGCAGTTGAGTCCTAGTGCACAGACAGTGTTGACCCATTTCAAGTTTACATCACTAGGTTGAAAATCAAATGAACCTTCATGATGAGAAAGATAACTACTTATTATATATGTATAATGTCTAAGTTACAACTTTAAGGGCTTAGTTATTGAACCATTAGAGGAGGCCAACAATGAGGACTATAGGGTGCCTCAATCACTCTACAGATCCAAACTTTAGTTTGGGCTAGGCGAGCTGGTTTTTGGATTTGGTACTGTGCCTCAAGCAAGTCTTTGTCTAAGGATGACAACGTAGTTCTAGGACGTCAGTGCAGTGCGATGGCGTCTCTTGGGCACGTTGGTGTCTGTACTGTCAAAAAATAGTGGACACAACACAAACTACTGAAAAACAAACTGACAGCCTAGCTAGTAAATCTAGATAGTAAAAATAGAATGAGGAAGTGCAGGAAATAAAGAGTAAAGTGATAAATCAAATAAACAAGAACTATGGCAATGAAGATAAACTCACCAAAATGCACGTTCGCCAGCTAGCTCCACGTGTACTCTCACCTACACACAAGAAAGAAGGGGAAAATTGTTGGGGCTATATAAGGGCTTGCCTCAATCAGACCCTCGTTTTGGTGTTTCCACCTCCACGGACAACCAGATAGCAATGACATGGAAATTTATGATAAAGAAGTGAGGAAAGAAGGAATGAAAATAACACTACAAAATAGTAAATAGCTACTTAACCAAATCTCAAAGGAGAGGAGTGAAACGTTACCACCTCCACCAAGAGCTTACTAGCAAATGGAGGAGAAAGAAGGCTTGAACAATCACCACAACCTCGACTGCAATGGAAGGAGGTCTCGCAAAACCTCAAGCCCGCGTTGCAATGGCTTGCTTCACACTTCCTTTATAGAGTTGACAGAGTGTTGTAGCTGCAATGGAGTGTTGAAGTGTTGTTGAGAGTGAAGTGAAGGCTAAGAATGCTTGAGAATGCAAAAAGAGATGGAAAAAAGATGAGTTGAATGAAGAATGGATGAGTTTGAAGGAGAAGAGGGAAGAATCTACTATTTTTGAGGTCGGTTTGTCAAAGAGGTAAATTACAAATCAAACCCAATCAAAAGTGTAACGCCTCTACCAACTTCAGACATAGGAATACGTCAAGGACGTAAGTGTGCCAAGAGGATGTTTGTGCACCACGTGCATCTTCCCAACAAATATTCTTCTACCGACACAAAGGATAGATGCCAATTGGAAGGAAGGTAACTTGTTGATGTGGAATTTCACCTTCATATTTGGTTTTCTAAGGTGATGATATGTAAAAGGGGAATTTGCATAAGGGGTGCAAATTTTCTCCTATACATTTTTCCCCCGCTTTAGCAAGCATGAATACTGATGAGTGCTTCGGTAAAGTAGATTGAAAAGGTAGCAGAGTTAGAAATTTATACTTGAACTGTCAAGGGAGAAAACTGCAATCTGGCGAGCTCGAAAGCACAGGGTAGGCAAAGGACTCCATAGCCCCGCAGAACTATGAAAGTATCTTACAAGCCCGCAGACCCGCAAGGAGTGACCCCCAAGACGTCTCACATCAAGGAAACCCCAAGAAGTATGCGCCTTATAGGATTGCAAACCTGCAATAAGGTATCTCCCAAGATCTCTCACATGAAGGAAACCCTCAAAAAGTGCCCTACATGCCTGCAAACCTGCAGGGAAGGTGTCATCCAAGATCTCTCACATGAAGGTGTAGACATGCAAAATTAACATTATGCATTCGATCAGATTCAGTCAAATTAGGTCTCACATTAGGCCCAGTCATCACTTTCATCCATTCATTAAATAATCTCATTTCCTAAGGTCATTTATCAAATAAACATTATCATTAGCCTTTTAATAAATCAAACATCATCCCTTTAATTAAATAGATCAAACATTTATTTAATTAAATCCAATCCATATTTCATCCTTTTTTGATTTAAATAAATCAAATATTTAAATCATAAAAGTCAAACTCACCTAATCGGCATTAAACTAACATAATCATCATCTATTTAATCTAACCCTGATTAAATACTAATCTCACCCACTTGCATTCTCTAGATATCTCCACTTGCACAAATAAATCAATTTTATTGATTTATTAAAAACCCTCATTTTCCCTCAACATGACAAGTCCAACATTGCATTTATTGCTGTTTTTCTTGTCCCCCTCTCAAAATTTATTGCAAATTTTGAATTCAAATTCTCCCTCTCATGGGCACTCTTCCCAAATCTTGCACAACCATTGACCACTCACCACTTGACAAGTGTCTTCTTCTCATTGGAGGATCTTTAGTCCCACATTCACCATCTTGGCCAATCTCTCACCAAAAAAATCTATAAAAGAAGGCTTAATCCTCATTCATTGGATCCACAACTTTTATGCAAGGTTACTCTCTTAATTTGAGAACTCATCTTGCTCATCATCTCCATTTGCATTTCATCATTTTAGCTATTGATCAAGGATTGGGAAAGGGTCACTAGCACATGTGACACCAATCCACTATGGAATAGGTAACTTGTTGAGTGTTTTCATTATGCTTGTGGTTTTCTTTTATCTTTTGTTGCATTTTGGGATATTTGCAAGGTATTTCATAGGGTCATGCTTGAGGAATTTGTGATTTACTAACCTTGTATGAAGCTTAGTCTTTTGTAGATTTCAAAAGTATGCACCACATTTGGTGCTAGAAGGAGGGCAGCATTCATGTTTTGAAGATTTTTTTTTTAGATTAGTTTTCTAATAATGTTTCTTCAGTTTGCATTCTCGTTTGTTGACAAAGAAAATGAACTTACAGTGAACTAGTCTTTTGATTTTATCACTTACTACATCGTACAAGTCATCTAAAGAAATTATCTATTCATGATTCGTCATTACATTCAGACAATTCATTATCTCTGATCCGTTACATGTAAGACATGGTTTTATAGGGAATTCTTTAGAAAGAATATAAACTCAGTGCCAAGAGAACATATCTCTTGCATCTTTTTACCGGGTAGCGTATTTTAAGTTACTATTTTAAAGGGGGAGGGAGGAAAGGAGTTGTGACTACGCTACACCGTTTCTGGCGACTGTACATGTCTCTTAAATCAGCTTTCTTTTCCCTAAGAAATCTTAACACTTGCATAGTATATTTGAGATTTGACTCATCGGTCTTGAGGTTACATCATCAATAAAGATAAGCATTTGTCTCACTTACGTTACGTCTCTCTTACTACCATTCGTGATAAGACTTGCTTCCCTCTACCATGTGCATCATATGTTTTTAATAATGTCCCTTTTTCAAAAGAAAGAATTTGTCTAAGTCTGGCTTCATTTTTTGTTAACAGAGACATTCTATACAGATCCATGCAATTTGGATTGTATGAAACTTTCGGGTTCCTCATGATTCTTTTATTGTTTAATGCATGCAAGAGTTTTAGCTAACGGGTCCGCAATCTAATCCTGCTTCAATTGATAGTCCCGCACAGCTCATGAGGAATATCCACGTTGTAAGTCAAGGAAGGTAATGAGAGAATGGTTATTGGTGAGAAACGCACATGAGAGTGACAAAATAAGTGGGCGAAATACCCTATACTGTTGCCAGGACAGCGACCGCAATAATGTTGAATTTTCATCTCTGGTAATGTCGCAGCATCTGTAAGCATCGTACCTCTCACCTTTCTAAAAACATACGATAGTATAATGAGGAAGGTATACTATCTCACAAATCTGCAGATATGTTTTATCCTGGTCAATCTTCAAAAGCAGCTGAAAGAATCCAAGATAGACGCATCCATATGCACTTAAATCTCTTATGCTCTTGTTTATTTTAATTTTTGACATCTCTGCTAATCTCGACTAGTGTTGATGGAGAATACCAAAAAAACGTGTTTGATCTATTGATTGTGCATTATGTAGATATCTACTTCTTGAAAGAAAAAAGTAACTGCATCATGTACGAAAAGAGGTTGTAGAAATTTGAACTTGTCTTTGATTCTATGGTAGATACAGTGAACACCCCATAGAATGTATCCTCATCCTTGTAGAAGTGAATCTACACCTTGCAATCCTAAGTTGCTAGTCTTTTAATAAATGTTGTTTGAAGTAGAAGATGATCGGAACTCTGGCGCCTAACTTAGGGGTTGTACTATGTCTGTTCCTTTATGCTAGGTTTAAAAAGTCTTTGAAGTTGTAATCTCACGCCAGTGCTGCATTCCAGAAAATATTCATTAGCTGCCCAATAAATGCATTGACTTAGTGCGCTGTAAGTCACTAACAGTCACTGTCAATATTCCTACTGTTGTGGTGAAAATTGAATGCTCAATCCTGCAGCTGCGGGCCAACTTGGAGGAGTATCTCACTTGTTAACTGTGCTATTTATTTCACCTTGTTTCATGCTAAGAATGAGGACTGCGCTTTGATCTCTTATTTGATTGATACATCAAAGACGTAGTTAATACTGATGCAATGTGTTTATAGAATATTGAGACAACCCTTCTTAGGACTTTATTCATGTGGGTGACAAAATCAGTGTTCTAAATTATTAGTTCAAGAGGTGTATTTAAGATCTTTAATATAGTCATGATCTTGAATCTAATGTAGAAACCATAATTTTAAAAAGGAAATCTAGTGTTATGTTTCTACTTTGCATGATAGGAGCATAAATTGTTTTTAAAGTCATTAAATCTTATGCAGATTTTTCTTAGTTATCTCAAGTATTAAGTGTTGATTTTTTAATTTCTTTATTACTTGAGTGAGCTAATATCATAGAGCCCAAATGTTATTTGGAGGAATTATTTTTTGTCTTTTATTTTTAAATATCTCAACTAATTTCTCAAAATAAATTTATTTTAAGATTTTATTTTGTAATGTTTATAGGTACAAAGGAGAAGCGAAAGGAAAAGGTACAAAGCGAAGGAGAAGGCTAGCAAACGAAAACGAAAGGAGGGGGATTTTTTTAAAAAAATCAAAGTGTTTTTTAATGCTTTAAGTGTTTGTTTAACACTTATTTATGAAATTGTTACCTTTTCGCTCCTAGGGCACTAATTTCCTTTGGGTCTAAAAAAAACAATTTGATTTTCTCCATTCGCAAAAGGCTAAAATTCAAGCTTAGACACTTACTAGAGTTCATTTTGGGTTAAAAATTGGACAAGAAATCTTCATATGTCATTTGGTGCTTAAAA
>VDFB02193867.1:607521941-607656600 GCA_007258455.2 Sequoia sempervirens
CAACAAACATTCAATAAAGTGGCATTTAACTAAAGGAATACATAACACTAGCATGTTATGTGTTGCTAGACATTTTCCCCGAAGAAGCAAAAAATTTCAAAACTAACACATAACGTGCTCATGTTATATTTTTCTTTGGAAATCCCCGAGCCTTATCTTTGGTATTTTCCTTGTAATACCAACCCAAATGCTTGGAGGGAATTCCCAATGACCAGAGATGTGTTTTTGCAAATTCTACAATTTTTTACATAATCAGATTCGTGCTCACTGTCAGGATTGCATCTAGTTCAATATCGACAAAATCGAATACATGGGTAATGTTAGGTTCTCTCTTAGCTTACCAACGATGTAATAGTTTTCACTTTCTGACAATGTTAAGCCTTTCATCCATAATTTCTTGTGTTTGTATGTCTATTTTTTGTCAAAAAGTAGTGTTTGGTGTTTTTTCATTATAAATTAACCATTCATCAAAATTTCAAATAAATTACATTTTTAGAAACTAGACTCCATTCTACGTTTTTTTTAATTTTTTAAAAAAAATCTATTACTTTCCAAAATTTGTAGGGGAAGCACAGCCAAAATTCTTATTTTTAGGAAGTTCCCATTAGAAAATTAGTAAAAAATCAAATATTTATTAAAAATTATCAGAAAAATCATGCATCAACTAGATCTACTTTAGCTAACTTCTAACCATAGCGATTTTAAAAATACTACAAAAAGTTCACCGTGTTAGGTTCGTACAAGAGTTGCTATGTTATTTTTTTCTGAAAAAAATAACAACAATTTTTGTACATCCCTCTTTTGAACCCCTTAATCTCAACCATTTTCAAAATAAATTAGTTGTTTAGAAAGTAGACTTAGAGAACTTTGATCCTTGTTTTTATTCCATCTCAAAATTTTCAGTGTAGCTATCCTAAATTTCATGTCCAAGGTCACTATTTCCTAATTTTAGAAAAAAAGTGGCAACTTAAACCCCCTTTTTGGGAACCATCTTGGTCCACTTACCCCAATGCTTAACTTGGATCTTGAATACTACATCACAATACTAGCTCAACAAGGTGCTTGATGCTTTATGATGACGGATCTTGAACTAATGCAATAATCTTCTTCAAATCTACCTTTCAATGCTCTTAAAATGCTCTTGAACGTTCTTGAATGCTCTTGTGAACTCTTGTGAAAGTGCTCTTGATTGCTTATGAAATTCTAGGATGAAACTATGTGAAATAATCTTGTATTTATATTTGTTTATGCCAAATTTCTTGAAATTACAACACTACAAGCCAACATTAGATCTAGGAGGATAAAAACCTACCAAGAATTGAATTCAAAATGGGCCCTGATTAGAGTGGGACTTGTACACCCAAGGTGGCTTATTAGTCTCAGTGGCTCAAAATTAGGGCACAAACTCCAAGATATGTCCTATTTAATGTGAAACTTGAAATCAAGTCCCAAGACCTAGGTGGGACTCATACGCCCAAGGTGGCATATGAGTTCGAGATCACTAGATTTAGAACACATGACCCAAAACATTGAATTATGATTGTTATTTTATAAGTGTCAGGATTATCTAAGGAAAGATGCAATTAATAAGGCTTGTAGATGCAAAATATGACCAATTAAGGTATAAATAAGCCCAATTAATTAATAAAACCCTAGATTAGTGTGAAAGTGTTAGTATACACTTTACAACACCCTAAATAAGGCATAATTATGTTCATTTTATCATTAATTATTTATTCCCAAATTAAGTGTGAAATAGGGCTACATTTTCCTACACTACACATTTTATCTCTCATCTTGGCGAGCCCTACAACTTCTATGTTCTATCATTTTATGTATGTTATGATTCCTTTGACATGTGCTTTTTTAGGGAGAATAGAAACGTCCATGAACTCCTTGTCCCATCAGGTAAGGAATGAACCATCAAACCAACTAACTATTACAATAATATTTAATCCAACTATTAACTAACCTACATTTAAATAAATTGAAATTCATTTATTATTTATCTAATCTATACTTTAAACTAATGATATAATATAAAATTTAACATTCCCCCTTTATTAGATCAATCCAAACAAGTGATTAAACACTACAAAGATTGAACATGAAAACCCTTTCGAAAAATATGATGAAGTGCCTTGACCAATTCTAACACCAAACTAAATCCACCACTAGATCTCTTGACTATCAACTTTCCATGCACAATGAGAGAAAAACTCTCCTTTGAGAGTCTACTTTCCTCTGAAAGTGTTATTATCCCTCCAATGTCATGAGAACCAAGTTATTCTTATATGAAACAAAACAATATTACTCACAAATAAAACATCATCACATTAGAATTTCAATAATAGTTTATAACTAAACATGAAATGATTTCTTAGTTAGAATTGGATTATTCCTCAATCCACAAGGTTTGTGGGAGTGGCTTGTTAACATCAAGATGTAAAAATCCCACCATATTTGGTCCTAAATTTATTTCATTTCTAAAATAAATAGTCATTTATATATTTGGTGGAATTGAATTTTCTTCAAGTAATTTGAATTAATTTGAAGTTATGAATTTTAGGAAATAAATAGATACAAACCCAATAGAATAATCAATTTTCATAAAATTTTGGTACTATTGACATGACTGTGTACTTAAGATCTAAAAATGTGGAGTAAATATTTTATGAAAATTGCACATAAAAGATATCTTAAACACATATATTTAAAAAATATGAAACACCAAGATCTCTCAATGTCTTTTAAATAGATGTGTTTAATTTAGATTGTGTGTTAATTAATTATTTACTTGTACAACATTAAATTGACTTAGACAACTTATATAGAATGAATTGTTAAAATCATTGTCATCCTTGGTAAATACCATTAAAATTTTATGAATATCATCTTAATTATTGAGTTTTTTGTTTATATAAGTTATATATATACTAACAAAAGCTACTTTTATTTTTAGAATATTATTCCCATAGTCAATTGCAATTGAAGATTAGATTTCAAAAAAAATAATTGGAATATCATCTTGTTTATCATTAAACTTTTTTCTGTTATAAATTATATATAGTGAAAACAGAAAGCTACTTTTATTTTTAAAATATTATTCCCATAGTGAAAACATAAAGCAATTGAAATATTGACATGACTATGCACTTAAGATCTAAAAATGTGGAGTAAATATTTTATGAAAATTGCACATAAAAAATATCTTAAACACATATATTTAAAAAATACGAAACACCAAGATCTCTCAATGTCTTTTAAATAGATGTGTTTAATTTAGATTGTGTGTTAATTAATTATTTACTTGTACAACATTAAATTGACTTAGACAACTTCTATAGAATGAATTGTTAAAATCATTGTCATCCTTGGTAAATACCATTAAAATTTTATGAATATCATCTTCTAAATTATTGAGTTTTTTGTTTATATAAGTTATATCTACACTAACAGAAAGCTACTTTTATTTTTAAAATATTATTCCCATAGTCAACTGCAATGGAAGATTAGATTTTAGAAAAAAAAAAATTGAAATATCATCTTGTTTATCATTAAACTTTTTTCTATTATAAATTATATATAGTGAAAATAGAAAGCTACTTTTATTTTTAAAATATTATTCCCATAGTGAAAACATAAAGCAATTGAAATATTGACATGACTATGTACTTAAGATCTAAAAATGTGGAGTAAATATTTTATGAAAATTGCACATAAAAGATATCTTAAACACATATATTTAAAAAATACGAAACACCAAGATCTCTCAATGTCTTTTAAATAGATGTGTTTAATTTAGATTGTGTGTTAATTAATTATTTACTTGTACAACATTAAATTGACTTAGACAACTTATATAGAATGAATTGTTAAAATCATTGTCATCCTTGGTAAATACCATTAAAATTTTATGAATATCATCTTCTTAATTATTGAGTTTTTTGTTTATATAAGTTATATCTACACTAACAGAAAGATACTTTTATTTTTAAAATATTATTCCCATAATAAATTGCAATGGAGGATTAGATTTCAGAAAAAAAAATTGAAATATCATCTTGTTTATCATTAAACTTTTTTCTATTATAAATTATATATAGTGAAAACAGAAAGCTACTTTTATTTTTAAAATATTATTCCCATAATCAACTGCAATGGAAGATTAGATTTCATTAAAAAAAATTGGAATATCATTTTATTTATCATTAAACTTTTTTCTATTATAAATTACATATAGTGAAAACATAAAGCTAATTTTGTTTCTATTTCAAAAGTCAACTGAAATGTAAGACTATTGCATCTTTTATAAATATAGTGAATATACTCGCTGTCCCACCGGGTACGGAAAAAGACCCTTCTTAGAGCTGGCCAAGAGATTGTACGATCAAGGTCTCAAAATTTCCTTCCTCTCAAGTCCCCTCAATATCAGATGGATTAGGCAACAGATAACACAGCTACACCCCATACCTGAAATTGATCTGCTGGAGCTTCCACTGCCCACCATAGATGGACTCCCGGAAGGCGTTGAGTCAACTGCAGATTTGAAGCGTGGAGGAACATTTGGCCTACTTCTCAAAGCCATGGACGAGTGGGAGAAGCCATTCGAAGCCCTGTTGGGAAGGCTTTCGCCAGATTTTGTAATCCACGATATGACACAGTACTGGGCATTCCCACCATATTTTTCCTCATCACCTCGGCCGCAAGTACAGGATTCCTTAAAGGCCATGATGCCAACATAACAAAGTATGGCATGACAGTTCCAGATCTGACAGTGCCGCCACCTGGTTCAAGTTGTGTAAATGGTGTGCACACTAATCCATAATTGAGGTATGCAAATTTAACCATTGTAAAAATTGTTTAAATGATTTTACTAATTTTCTTCAGCTACAATATTATGTTGTATTGATAATGAAATTGAGTATATAGGTATATACAATACCAATGGGGAATAAGAGAAACCTTATGACCCTTCTTGTCCCTATTCCATATTGTGGAGTAATGTGATGGGTGTTATGTTACATGAATGGAAGGGGAAAAAAATTATTTGTGTGCAAGTCAAATAATTTTGGTGTTTAAATTCAATTTATATATTGAAGTTGTAGAGGTGTCTTTAGGTGTCTTTACATGTTGAGCACTCTATTTTTTTGGCACGTGTGCCAATTTTCATCCTTCTTATGCACCATCACCATAGGTGAGGAGTAATAACTTTCATTATGCTTGATAATTCTTGCCTCTAACATCTCCTCAATAATCTTTTGTCTCATTTTTATGTATGTGTGGGTACCTATAAGTCCTGTTGTTGGGTGGTTGGGTCCCTAGAACTAGTTGTATGTCATGATCATGATCCATCTTAGGAGGAAGTCCTTTAGAGATATCTGAAAAAACCTTGACTAACAATCAATTATTGCTTGTAAATCTAGATGGTTGGGAGCATTAGATTGAGAGACTTCAAATGAATATAATTTTGGGTCATGCAAATCCATCAAATCCTCTCTTAAGAAAATTTTGCATTTGATGAGAACTTACTATTTGTTTGGAATTTACCTTCAACCCACTTAGCCCTACTATCTTTCATTCTGATTGAAATCTCATGAATCGTTCTTGGAAGTTCATCTCAATTCTTCCCATACTAGTAAGCCATTGTACTCCCAAAAATATTTATTTCACCTATCGAGATCTAACATACATTGAGCTATCAAGGTTATAATCTCATATGGATAATTTAATGCCATGACACTTTCTAGAACAACTAATAGTACCACCATCTACAATCAAGATCTAAAACTTTGGAGTAGGATATATAACATCGTTTAGATGAGTACAACAATTCTTTTTTTGATGAAATTATGAGTACTACTTAAGTTGATCAATATTGTTACTTTCTTCTTCTTGAAGAAACCCATTACCTTGAGAGTTTGTGGGCATTAAAACCAAAGAGTACATGGAAATAAATGATTAAATTATAACTATGTTATTCCTCATCTTTCTCCTTGTCATTTTTTAATATTGGTTCCTCCTCTTCTTCCCCAATCAAACCTTCAACATAGAACAATTTATTTTCACTCTATTTTTGTCCTCAACTATATTTTGTCTCACATTTGAAACATAACCCTTTTTCTCTTTTCTCCTCAATTTTTTTTGGAGTCAACCTAGTAGGTTGAGGTAACAAATGTGTAGGAGGTCTCCTTTCACTAATGTTTACAACCCCTTTTCATGTACTAGCCAAAAAATCTCAACTTGTCTTACCATTAATATTTCTTATGATAAGGATTGTGGTTGGAACAAGAGTACTTCATGTTTTATGTGATCCTTTAAACCACATAGAAAGAGTTCCTTACAAATTTATTCTATCACATTCTATACTCTAAGATAAAGGGTTTGAAATTGCTGAATATAATCCTTGACCATCCTTGTTTTCTCTAACTAAGTGAGTTGGAAAAATTAGCTATCTATAAAGTCATCTCCATAATGGGTACCAAGTTCCTCTTAAAAAATTGACCATGTGACCACACAACCCTTCTTTCTCTTCTCATCACATAACCAATGATACCAAATAAATGTTGAACACCCAAGATATTGAGAGGGGGGGTGAATCAGTATCTTCTTAAACTTATTGAACATACACCATCCAAATACTCCAATACATATAACAGTAAGAATGAGCAAGAGCACTAGAAGAACATAAAATCACACAACACATGAACACCAATATTTTAACGTGGAAAACTAAAAATGGGAAAAACCACGGTGAGGATTAGCTCACAATATAATATAACCAGTTATAAGATATTACAAATAGTGGCTCACTGCCAGGACTCAATGTCCAAAAATGGGAGGCTCATTGCCTACAAAGATACAATATAGAAATGGCTTACAACCAGAATATGAACTGATAAAGTTACTCCCAACAAGTGTTGATTCAATTCCTTTGATTCTCAATAAACTGACTTTACACACTTCTTCTGATAAACTCTCATACTAGTAGATATTCACCTTGATTCATCATTGCATACTTATCTATCTCTCTCAATCTCAAAAAATTTCTATATATCTAACTCATTCGCAAGCATCAATTAGGTCGGCCTAATTCGATGCAACCCTCATTCACCAAAAAGATTAACTATTGCCTTCAATTTTGTACAAAACTTTTCAAAAAACAATTCAAGTTTGTAGTGTGCTAAAATATGTCAGCATGGACCTAAGATAGGTCACAAATACATCCGCAACACAAAATTAATTCATTATAACATCAATTATTGATTAGGTCAGCTAAGGATAGACCTAATAACAAAATACAACAACAAAATGATGCAAACTCGTCATATGAGCACCTATACACATGAAATTTTGAATTTACAAGCTTCTAGCAACCAAGAACCATCTCCCAAAACCACAATGAATGATATTCATCAGCAGATGATTGCAGACCAAAATGCCTATGCCAGTATGTGCTACAACTTGTCAAAATTGTGCCTATCAATCTTTTGTCATTAATAACTTCTGATATAAAGATCAGAACCATCTACAATCAAGAACAGAGATGTAGATATATGAAGTGTACATCATATATGAACCACATGGATAAATCTTATCTATGTTGTATATGTGGACCAAAATACCAGAGAATAATGACTATTTCTGCATACCAGTTCAAAATATTGGATCAAGCTTGAACTTATGGTGATGCAATTATAACTCATACAACATGGTGACATCAACGACAACACAAAAGTTGCATAATGTGATGTTCTTCTTCATTCTTCTAACAATCTTCCCCTTTGTCATTGATGGAAACATGTGCCAAAAGAATACATAAACCTCTATGTGTAACACACTCTCCCTTTTTGTCTTCGTGACATTCTCCCCCCTTTGACATCAAGGATGAAGGGAAGTACAGAAATATTAATATATATATATATATACAAGGGTGGTATCGAACATTCTATGTATATAAGAAAAATATAACTCCCCCTTAGGAGTTTGTCTCAACAATATGTAAACTTGAAAAAGGTATTACCAAGAGAAAGATGAGCCTTGAAGCTCCTTGAGAATACCTTGCCATGTTGACTTGCCTTTCTCCCAAATCTTCTTAGTAGATATCAACATTCTATTCAAAGATTCTAACTCTATGAGGCTTTCTTCTAGATCATCCGAAGTGCTTGGAGTCTAATTGATCTTTTCTAGGTTTTTTTCATTTTTCAAAGCATTGGCCACCAAAGTGTATTCCATTCTCACAAGGTCATCTAGCTGACCAAATCTTCTGATGATGTCTTCCTTCTTCTTTTGTAGAATAAAGAATCTCTCTGTGAGCAGTAATAGCATTCCAAGTTGACCTATCTCTATCTTTAGATGCATTGTATGTACTAGAAATAGTTGTCAACTGGGACTCAATGGATTCCATGAAATCTTTGATACTATGTATGGCATCCAACCACCTTATACAATAAGCAAATATAGTATTTTCTTTGGACTCGCAAGCTTCCACAACTTCCAGGCTCTTTTCCACATTAGTGTGTGCTAGAGCACACTTCTCATGAGGTTCTGAAAGTGTTTTCTCTACCATTTTCTCCTCAAATTCTTGTCCAATCTTCTCACCAAGTCTGGAGGCATATTCCTTAAAGGATTCCAATAAAAGTTTCAAATTTTCTATCGAAGTGATATTTATCAATTAGTGTATCGAGGGTGGCCTCCTGTAAAGTTTTGAGGGTATCATCAATGAGCTTTGTCCCCTTTTGGTGTGTTTCCATAATTTCTTTTCTTCTAGATTCATGCAATGCATCCCCTAACACCAATTTGTGAATGGAAGATATCTTGTCCAAATCCACACTACCTTGAACCATGGGGAGTTGTAGAAGCTCTTGAGGAATTACCAGCTAGAACCTTATTTTCTTGGATAACAAGCCTTTTAATACATCATCATCGGAGGAGGATTCTCCAGAGAACCATTGTGATTCCACAACCTACCTTTTTTCTTCATCATTCTTGCTGCCAGTTTCCCCATCTCTTTCTTCTTCCTCTACTTCTTCTTCTTCAATGATATTGAGGTTCTTTTCCCTTGATTTCCTTTTCCTTCTTACCTCTCTTAGATAGTGCCACTAGAGGAGTCTCTTTCTTTTTTCCAAACCTTGTTGAGGGTCTAGAAGGAGTCCATCCTTTGCCTTTACCAAGAGCACTGAGCTCTACCTTCACTGATGAAGGAACTGCGGTTTGTTTTGAAGGAGTAGTCTTGTTGAATCTCCTTAGTCCTGATGAATCTTTAGTAATCTGCTCTCCCTTGGATCTTCTCTGTGCAATCTATTCATCAATGAATCCATCCTTTCTAAACATTTGATCTACATTCTTTCTTATCACAAGCATCCTATGCTTCATGCGAACTTCCATAGATTTTTCTTCATATGTGCCCACTCTTGGTTCAATGGAATCTTTTAGGATTTTCAATAAAAATTATACTTCGCCTTCTGCTTCATCCTATGTAACTTCATAACCAAATGGTTGGATCCATATAGTCTGAGGTTCAACTGCTTCAATCATGCACTCATCTGTGGAGACATGAAATATGATGTTATCCTTGTATTTTTCAACAATTTTCCTTGGGATCTTTTCTTGTTCATTCATGTTGCCTATGAATATAACAAAAAATGTTGTCAAAGCATTGTCTCGACTCTTTAGATCACTCAAGTTGTGCATGTAATCAAAAAAATTATGTGCAACAGGCCTTTATGTATCTCATATTACCTCATCATATCTTCTAGGAAGTCGTCTAAGATAGTAGAACAATAGACAAACAATCAGGGAACCAAACTTAAATGCATATTTCTTCTCCCTTGTCATCTTCATATTTTCAAACAATTGCTACCAAATAAGTTCACACTAATCATATTCTACTCCATTTGTTGCCATGTCATGTCCGGTGTATATAGTTGTAGCAGACAACAAATTTTTCCCTATTTTTGAAGTAGATCTTGTGTTTGATCATTATAGTTGCATACTTCATAGCAGGATTTGTAATAGGTTTTGTTGCAAGAGTTATTTTGTCAAATGTTGCTCCGATGAGTTCCATCACTACTTCATTTTTCATAGACTTCAACACTAATACCAATCTGGTATCACAGAGTTTGATAACTGCCTTGATCACTTCTTTGGTTATTAGGTAAGGTATGTCAGTCCAAAAAAACTTATCATGAATTCTACTAAGACTAGGTTTAACATACTTTTCATCTAGAGTGGAACTAAATTTGGGAAATTGATTCCACTGATCCAACTTCTTCACAACAATATTTGCATATTCTAGTTTTATCAACAAATCATCCCAGGTGAGCTCATTGTGCCACATATCTATCAATTTGTTGTAATTATTCTCCTCAATCTTTACATGAATGTACATTCTACTATCTTTAGTGGGCATCACACCATGAGGAATCAATGAGAAGGCACCCAGAGGGTTGTCTTCGAATACCTTAATGGAATAA
The DNA here is from genome assembly GCA_007258455.2 of Sequoia sempervirens. Taxonomy (NCBI): domain Eukaryota; kingdom Viridiplantae; phylum Streptophyta; class Pinopsida; order Cupressales; family Cupressaceae; genus Sequoia; species Sequoia sempervirens. The sequence continues at coordinate 607,532,417 of VDFB02193867.1, forward strand.
TTCTTGTCATAAGGTCTAGGTCTTTCTAACACCTTTACAATTATAGGGGTTTCCATTTTTTTCCCTAAACAAGCTCTAATGATTTCAAAAAGAAGATTCACACAAACCCACAATAGTGCAGAAGAGTAAAATACCTTTTTCTTTTGCGAGAACCAAAATTAGGGTTTTCTCAACTAACTCTTCAAATCACCTCAAGATTGCTTCAAATCACCACACTTTCTTCAAATGCACAAGTGATAAAAACATCTTACAAATCCACTTTATAGATCAACGAGCTGCCCTAATTTGCATTAAATGTTGTAGAATTCAAAAATATGATAAAAACTCTTCTTTATTGCACTAGAAAACCCTAATTTCCTCCACAAATGATCATTTCCTACAACTTTTCTTCCATTTCCTTTTGCATAAGCTCTTGTTTATTCATTCTTTACAACATATATTTGTGCCAATGTTTGACATACTAGATATCTAGGGGGTTGAATAATTTTTTGTTAATGCTCCCCCTATGATCACATTTGGTCTAATTGCTAAAGGGATTATCTACACCAGATGAGGGCATAAACTCACTTGATGTTACTGGGGTATGTGCAGGACCATCATGGAAAAAATAGGCCCTTAAGTGGCAAAAAATTCAAAAAACTTAGAGTTAGGAAACTTGACATTAAAATTTGAATAGGTTATCTATATTATTTTAAAAATATGTAAGAATAGAATCTATAGAAAATTGAATGTAGTTTCTAAATTACTAAGTTTATTTAAAAAAAAAAAAATCTATTTGGTGGGTATGTGCAAGATCATCATGGAAAAAATAGGCCCTTAAGTGGCAAAAAAATTAGAAAAATCAGAGTTAGACAACTTGACGTAAAATTTTGAATAAGTTATCTATATTATTTCAAAAATATGTAAGAATAGAATTTGTAAGAAATTGAATGTAGTTTCTAAACTACTAGGTTTTTTAAAAAAATAAATCTATTTGATGAAAATTTGAAATTTCAATGCAGTAGTACTTAAATTTCAGGGAAAAAAATAAGTAGGTGACCACCCCTAACCACAATAAAATGATAATATTTTTTTATAATATTTATATATAAGTAGAGGACTCATGTCCAATGTGATACATATTTTTTTGTAATTTTTTTCCAAGTAAATAATTAATTATGATTTTTTTATTACAACTTTTGAAAAATATGAAAAAACTTGTATGTCTGACCACCTTAACTTGATAAAAAATTCATGAAATTCAATTTTTTATTTTTTTAATCCTATAGTATGCGGAGAATAGAATGTAACGCATGTTTTGGATTCAAAAAATGTGATGTCGTTTGAAAGATATAATTTTTTTTCAATCAGTTTATCAATCAGGACTTTAGTCGTAATTTGAATAGAAAATGAATAATAATTACTTATTAAATTCAAAGTAAAACATAATTTATATTGGTGGAAAGCTAAGAATCTCTTGTAAAAACCATTTTCAGTTCATCAATTTTGGGTTAAAAAAGAGTCGTTAGCCACAAACCCATCATATTGCCACTTTTTGGCCCATCATGATCCTGCACATACCCTGGTGAAAATTTAAAATTTCAATGTAGTAGTACTTAAATTTAAGGGAAAATATAAGAAGTAGGCATCTTTCTGACCGCCCTAACCACAATAAAATGATAATATTTTTTTATAAAATTTTAGATATAAGTAGAGGATTCATGTCCCAATGTGATGCATATTTTTTTGTAATTTTTTTCCAAGTAAATAATTAATTATGAGTTTTTTATTACAAATTTTAAAAAATATAAAAACTCGCATGTCTTACCACTTTAACTTGGTCAAAACTTCATGAAATTCATTTTTTTTTTAATCCTATAGTATGCGAAGCATAGAATGTGATGCATGTTTTGGATTCAAAAAATGTGATCCCATTTGACAACTATAGATTTTTTTCTATCAATTATGTATCAATAAGGACTTTAGTGGTAATTCAAATAGAAAATGAATAATAATAATTTATTAAATTCAAAGTATAGCATAATTTATATTGCTTGGAAAGCTGAGAATCTCCTTTAAAAACTCTTTCATTTCATCAATTTTGGGTTAAAAAAGTCGTGAGCCACATACCCTACACATACCCATTATATCACCACTTTTTGGCCCATCATGATCCTGCACATACCCACTGGCTCTTCTTTTTTCTTTCCTATCTTGTTCATTTCTTGCTTAACCTCATTCTTGTCAATTATCTTTACTAGTTCATTCTTCTTTACTAAATTAGGTTGTTTCCCCCTTTACTTCTGCATACTTTTGAAATGTGTCAGGGCTTGTTACAATTGTAGCAAACAACATTTTTCTGATTTGTTTGACCTCCATTAAACCTTGATCTACACTAATTTTCTTTGTCTCCAAACTTATTACATCATAGTAATATCCAACAAAATATTGATTCATTCTACCTCCCTTAAACCAATTCATCATCTGAGTTCTCAATTCACTAGCTCTATGTCCAACTTTATTGCATGCAAAACATTATTTGGAGAAGGATCTAGCATACTGGTTTATTCTACTTTTACACTCTATTGCCTTGTGATCAAATTTATTGCATGGAAAATAAACACCATTGAAAGATGGGTACCTTTGAGCATTTGGTTGTCTGATAGGCGGTCTTCTAGCAAAGTGTGGTCACCGATTTTTGTATCCAAGGGTTCTCTAACTCTTTTAGGGTTTTTCACCTAAAAGGAAAGAAATGGACCCAAAATGTGTAATGTCTACACTCAAAATCAATGCAAGTATGGATGCAATATGCCTAAATATAATGTGTAAATGCACTAAACTGATAAAAGAAAGATTAAATTTAAAACCTAAGATATACAAGTCATTTGACAACATAGTGATGTATGCAAAATGATAGATTAAATGTAATGTATAGCAAGATAAAGATGTTGAATAGAAGTTTTTCACCTAGAAACTAATGAAGGATAGAATGAAGATTGCAAAGGCCTTAGAAATTCTAGAAAATCTGACTTTTGAGCAAATTGGGACACTTATGCCAAGTTGGGTGACTTAGTCCCAGATCAGGGAAACTGCTTTGGAGCTAGTTTTAGCCAAATGGGTGCCCAAATCTTCAAAAAATTCTGACAAACAAGTATAGTGGATTAAGTCACCAGTATTGGTGACTTAGTCCACTTTCCCTTTTCTAAAAAGTTAGAAGTGGAATCTGTAGCTCTCGCTCTACTCCTTTTGTTCGTCTAGGTGTCTGGTTCTGAAATCTTGAATTTTGAGGCTGTAAGTGATTTTTTTGTGTAGATTTTGACCTTTCCCAAAGGGATATGACTTCAACAAGTTTGAAACCTATTATTCAATCATGTCCAATCCATCCAAGCACCTAAACCTACGATCACACAAAAGAAGAGAGAGAAAATGTTGATTGTTAGGGATTAGGGGTTTGCCTTGGTCAAACCCCATTTAAGCAATTAAACAAAAATGATGAAATAGGATAATGAAACATGAAACATGAAATAATGCAATTAGAAACTTGCCATGATGATTTATCTTGAATTGTTACAACAACGGATGAAGAATCTTTCTTTTGAATGCCTTAGAATTATGCTTGAATGCTATCTTGATGACTTAAGATGTTAAAACACTAGCTTGTTTGACTTGATAGAGATAATGAATGAAAAATGAGTAATGAATGAATTATTAATGAATTAGGGTTTAAAGGTCTCCTTTTATAGATGAAATTTAAGTGAATGGCTAGAATAAGGATCATGATCAAGGGCCAAGATTAAATTAGAAAATAATTTAATCAAGTGTGGAGGTTAATTGAGAAAAGAAAGACATGGATAGATAAAGACTTGAGGTGGAAGATAAGATTGGCACAGAAAAAAGAGGTGATAGGAGAAATTAAATAATAAAGACTATTTAATTTAGGTGGTCAACATAGAAGAAATAAATAAAATATTAATTTTATTTATTTCAAAAGAATGGTGAGAACAAATAATTTAGATACTTAAATAATTAAAAAAAAATATTTAATGGAGAGGGAAGCAATAATTAAATAATTAAAATAATTATTTAATTGGGGAGATATTTAATTATAGAGAGAAAAGGCTAATGAATAATTAGATAATTGAAATAATTATTTAATTATAGAAGAGGGAAAAGCTAACTTTTGAATTAAAATTATAATATTTAATTCAAAAGTAGAGAGGAAAGAACCAATAAAAGTATAGAAAAGTGTGAAAGTCATTTACAATTGTGGTGCATACTTTTGAAATCTGCAAAAGACTAAGCTTCATACAAGGTTAGTAAATCACAAATTTCTCAAGCATGACCCTATGAACTACCTTGCAAATATCCCAAAATGCAACAAAAGATAAAAGAAAATAGCAAGCATAATGAAAACACTCAACAAGTTACCTATTCCATAGTGGATTGGTGTCACATGTGCTAGTGACCCTTTTCCAATCCTTGATCAATAGCTAAAATGATGAAATGCAAATAGAGATGATGAGCAAGATGAGTTCTCAAATTAAGAGATTAACCTTGCATAAAAGTTGTGGATCCAATGAATGAGGATTAAGCCTTCTTTTATAGATTTTATTGGTGAGAGATTGGCCAAGATGGTGAATGTGGGACTAAAGATCCTCTAATGAGAAGAAGACACTTGTCAAGTGGTGAGTGGTCAATGGTTGTGCAAGATTTGGGAAGAGTGCCCATGAGAGGGAGAATTTGAATTCAAATTTGAGAGTAAATGCTAAGTAGGGGACAAGAAAATGAGCAATAAATGCAATGTTGGAGGGACAAATCAACTTGTCTTTGAATTCAAAATTGAGGGAATATTCCCCATAAATGCCATGTTGATGGAAAATCTTGGATTTAATAAATCAATAAATTGATTTATATGTGCAAGTGGAGATATCTAGAGAATGCAAGTGGGTGAGATTATTATTTAATTAGGGTTAGATTAAATAGATGATGATTATGCTGATTTAATGGTGCTTAGATGATTTTGACTTTCATGATTTAAATATTTGATTTATTTAAATCAGAAAAGGATGAAATGTGGATTGGATTTAATTAAATAAATGTTTGATCTATTTAATTAAAGAGATGATGTTTGATTTATTAAAAGGCTGATGATAATGTTTATTTGATAAATGACCTTAAGAAATGAGATTATTTAATGAATGGATGAAAGTGATGAATGAGCCTAATGTGAGACCGAATTTGACTGAATCTAATTGAATGCATAATGTTAATTTTGCATGTCTACATTTTGCCCCTCTTTGAAGCAACGTACTTGTTGCATTGGTTCAAAGAATAACTTGCCGCGATCAAAATTCAAAAAAATTCTAATTTTTCGGATGCCCCAGTGGAAAGAAATACATTGGTACATTGCCCCCTCGAGAGATCGAGCGAAAAGATTTGATTTGAGGGTCGATCTCACGATAAAGAGGTTCAAAATGGGTGGTTATGGATGACGATGCAAATGAGATGATTTTAAGATGCTTAGAATAACAAATCTATATTATCCTAAACAACTTAAATGATGATATGATGCGATAATGGATGACATGGATGATGTGATATGTTGTGATTATGCAATGGATGATTTATGAGATGCTTAGACTAACAGATCTATATTATGATGATGATTATGCAATGCATGTGAAATGATCGATGTTTCCTATGATGTATGATATGAATGATATGTGGTATGCTGATGGTTTGTGGATGCAAGATGGATGCATGATGGATGTATTGGTGATGATGATTAACTATTCATGCTATGATGTTAGTGCGGAAAATGAAGAAATTAGATGATGACAAGAGGATCTAACAAGCCAACATCATGAGAGATGTTGATGATGATTGATAGATGAGAAAAGATAGATGGATAATGGATGATTTGCTTATCAAGGATTGGGATTTTAAAAGGGTCACTTACTTTATTTTTGATAACATGCCTAAGTATGATGCATCAAGGTATAAAGGACCAGGATGACGTTGTACTTAGTGTGATGGAATTTGACTTGAAAAATAGATAGGAGTATTCCTGTTCACACCTGACATACAGAAACCTTGCTAGGATGCACTTTAAAAGTCTCAAACATCTCAGACCAAAACACGGAAAAGGTATAACCAATCAATGCAATAGTCAACAAGCTATCTGAAACATCCTCCATACATATCTAACAAAGAAAGTATTCGCCAAGTTATTTTACAAGAACGTCCAACAAGCACAGCAAACAAAAGAATGATGATCATTGCCCCATTCCTATCTCTCTAAATCTTTTGTTCAGATATCATTGAGAGGTCCTTGGACTGAGCGCAATAAGATAAGTCAAAAGAAAAAAGACCAAGCACACAAACAAGCTGATGTTATTCAATATCGCTAACCAAAAGGGAATGTGTTTTTAAGGATAAGAACCGAAACTTATTGCCAAAAGATAATGCCCATTGTAGGAAGGATACATCCTAGGACATGTTAGTGGATGGCGGCACGTCATTTCGTTTATCCAAAATGTTCTTTCTGATAACTAATGCCCCTTGTAGGAAGGATTCATCCTACGACATGATGTTATCAGATGATTGATATGAGACTGTTTAGATGATGGACTATCGACACAAAGACTTGACCAACTTGTTTACGTACTGACTGAGACTTGAGACTTGATGCTTTTGAGTTTTACTTTTAACCTGCTAGACTTGTTTCTAACCGTTTCACCAAAAGTTGAGGATGACAATCAGTTTATTATGAGTAGTGTTTATTGCGGGTGCAAGCAAGATGAGGCGGATGGATTTTTTCAAATATTTGGATGTTTTTGGAGTTTTGCAATGTTTTGAGGCTGTTTTTGGTATTTTTCAAGGTTTTACAAATGTTTTGATTTTCGATTTTCCAATGTTTTTGGGATTTCCTGAGATTTTGACCAAGAGACTAACCTAAAGACTTATCCTAGGGGCCTTGGGGGCTGATCAATAGATTAGCCTTGCCTACGTTATATACGCAGAGACCACGTAGTTCGACTCACGACTTGACCGATTTACAGATGATGATATACATGATGGGATGTCAGTTTATTATGACGGACTCCTATAGGACTGACCTAAATGTCTCAAGGGATGATCGAAGATCAACCTTGCCTATGTTCAAGCTCAGAGATGACGTAGTTCGACAAGACGACCTTGTTTTTGGCTTTTTTGAGTGACTTTTTGACCTGTTTTTGGATTTTCTGATGTTTTGATGTTTTTGGATTTTTTGATTTTTTGATTTTTTTTGATTTTTTTGATTTTCTGATATTTTTGGATTTTCTAATTTTGAGGACTTTAAGACCATACATGAATCCGATCTGATGGGAACATGCCCCCAGCATGATACAATAGACTACTCCGATAAAGGTAGGACAAACTAACCTTGAGAATGGGCCAAGTAGTACTAGGAGGGATCATGATACGAACACAGGACCAAGCTATGGTGCGGATGCGAGTGGATGAGTGATGAATGGAGATGAGATGGACGATGGAAGTGAAATGGAGGGATAATGATGAAAAAGTTGTAAAGGTCCTTGTGGATGGAAAGTGCTTATTTACACAAGGTGCTTGTTTGCCAGGTTTTCACCAAGGTACTTGCCCAAAGTGCCACCGAAGTGGTTTTCACTAGAGGACGATTTTTTTCTTTACTATTTTTTGATCCTTTTTCTGATATTTTTTACTTTTTTTGATTTTTTTGTTGTTACCAAGACGCCTATTTGCTAGGTTTTTGCCGAAGTAACCATTTTTTCAGGACTTTTTCTGATTTTTTGGATTTTTTGGTTCTATACCTTGAAAGAATTAGGCATAAAACTTTTTGAGACGGGAGCTATTCATGGGCTCCTGCAGAGGTTCCCCTTCAGGTGTTGATAGCTGATATGCCCCTGATTTATAGCTTGCTGTGATGATGAAAGGTCCTAACCAATTGGGTTCGAACTTGCCTTTGCTGCTGGGATTTGGGACATTCTTCTGATTTTCTTTTAAGACCAATTCTCTGACTTGGAAACTCCTGCTTCTGATCTTCTTGTTGTAGCTTCATTTGAGTCTATTTTGATAGATTTGTAAGTGATTCAAAGCATCGATCCTTCTCTCATCCAGTAACTCCAGCTCGTTTAGTCTTGAAACCCGATATTCTTCATCAGTGATGAGATTTTGCAGTGATATTCTAAGGGATGGGAGCTCAATCTCAATTGGGAGTACAGCCTCTGATTCGTAGGCCAAGGAGAATGGGGTGGGGCCAGTGGGTGTGCGGATGTTGGTTTGATAAGCCCAGAGGGCAGGATTAAGCTGCAAGTGCCAGTCATGACCTATGTCATTGACTATTTTCTTGAGTATTTTGAGGATGGTTTTATTCGTGGCTTCTGCTTGGCCATTGCCTTGGGGATAGTACGAGGTGGAGAAGCGATGTTGGATTTTGAATTTCTCGCACAAGTCGTGAACCTCTTGGTTCTTGAATGGTGTCCCATTATTTGAGATAATGGCTTGTGGGACACCATAACGACAGATGAGATAGTTCAGGATGAATTTTGAGATTTGCTTCCTAGTGATATAGGTCATGGGTATGGCTTCCACCAACTTTGTGAAGTACTTAGTTACAGTTATAATGAATTTTTGGCCATTGGACGAGGTGGGTGAGATTTTCCCAATGAGGTCGAGTCCCCACTGCGAAAAGGGCCATGGTGTGATAATCAGGTGAAGCTCTTGAGCTGGAGCATGGATGAGGTCCCCATGCTGCTGACATTGTAAACACCTTTTAGCATGATCATATGCTTCTCGCTCCATTGTGGGCCAATAATACCCCAACCTCAGCAGTTTCTTGGCTATGGTTATTCCACTCGAGTGTGAACCACAAATACCGTTATGAACCTCGGTTAGAGTAGTTAATGCCTCCTTAGCATTTAGACAGCGAAGTAAAGTACCCTCTATGCTTCTACGGTATAAGGTATCACCTAGGATGACAAATCTGGATGCATTTTTTATAAAGGTTCATTTTAGGCTCGATGGTAGGTTAGCAGGTAAGACTCCTATTCGAAGATATGTATAGATGTCGTGATACCAAGGATCACCAGGACCAACGATTTCACACACATATTTCGATTCTGGTACCTCGAATGTGGGAACAAGAAGCTGCTTGATCAAAAATTCATATTTCGGTACATTATGAGGGATGTCTAATAGAGACCTAATTGTAGCCATGGCGTCAGCTGCTCTGTTGTTGGTTCTTGGAATCTGCTCAAATGTTATGTCGATGAAGGATTCCTTTAGAGTCTCCACCAATTTTTTGTATGGGGTTAGCTTGTCATCCTTAGTCTGATATTCATTATTAACTTGATTTATGATCAACTGTGAGTTGCCGTAGACCTTGAGAGCTATGATATTCCACTGCACTGCTATCCTGAGACCTATAGTCAAAGCCTCATATTTCACTATGTTGTTTGTGCAAGGGAATGCTAGTTTGTATGATCTTGGTATGTAGTCCCCCTGTGGGGTGATGAAGAAGACACCAAATCCTAATCCATGTTGTGTATATGACCCGTCGAATTATAGTTTCTAGTGATCAGCAATGTTGAGGTTAAAAATAGACTCATCTGGAAACTCTAAGACAAGGGGATTCTCAGAATACATAGGTGCTTCTACTAATTGGTCTGCAATAATTTGACCCTTGATGGCTTTTCTTTCAACATACTCGATGTCATATTCTGATAATATCATGACCCATTTTTCCATTCTGCCTGTGAGCATTGCCTTCGATAAGAGATATTTGAGGGGATCAATTTTTGCAATGAGCTTGATCTTGTGTGCCAACATGTAGTGTCTGCATTTTTGGGATGCAAATACTACTGTGAGGCAAGATTTTTCAATGAAGGAGTAATTTAGCTTGTGACCAACCATTGTCCTACTAATATAGTAGATGGCCCTCTCTGTTCTGTTTTCATCATGTTGAGCCAAGAGAGCTCCTAGGGCTACTGTTGTTGCTGACACATATAAGATCAATGGCTTTCTTGGGATAGGTGGCATTAATACTGGAGGTGTTAGTAGATATTCCTTTATTTTGTTGAACGCCTCTGCGCATTTTGTATCCCATTTGTATGATACCCCCTTGTGGAGAAGGTGTGAATATGGGTTTTGCTTGTCTGCCAATTGTGCTATGAACCTTCTAATGGATTGGAGCCTACCTTGGAGGCCTCTTAGTTGCTTTAAGTTCCTTGGTGCTTCCATCTCGAGGATTGCTTTGACTTTTGCAGGATCCACCTTGATACCCCTCATGGATACTATGTATCCTAGTAATTTGCCTGATTGTACGCCGAAGACGCACTTCTTGGGATTTAGTTTGACCTTGTATTCCTCTAATCTATCAAAGATATCACTTAGGGTTGCTATATGATCTTTTCTTTTTCTTGACTTAGCTAGAATGTCGTCGACATAATCTTCGACTATTTTGTGAATCATGTCATGGAATATTAGTGTCATAGCCCTTTGGTAGGTTGCTCCTACATTCTTTAGGCCGAATGGCATCATGTTCCAATAGTAGGTCCTCCATGGACAAGTGAAGGTCGTCTTATGTTGATCTTCTTTTGCTATGATGATCTAGTTGTATCCTGAAAATCCGTCCATAAGTGATAGCATCTCATGCCCTGCTATCATATCTACTATCATGTTGATGTTGGGGAGTGGGAAATCATCCTTGGGACATGCTTTGTTGAAATCTCTGAAATTCGTGCAGATTCCGATAGCTCAGTTAGGTTTTGAAATAGGTACCAAGTTCGATACCCATTCTGGATAATCAATTGGTCAGATAAATCCAACATCTAATAGCTTTTTGAGCTCCATTTTGACTAACAAAGCGATTTGAGGATGCATTTTGCAAAGCTTCTGTCTAACAGGTTTTGCATTTGGATACACTGCTAGGTGGTGGACCATAGTATTTGGATCAAGTCCTAGCATATCAGCATAACTCCATGCAAAGTTTATTTGTCTTTCCTTTAGGAATCCTGCTAGGAGTTCTTGCTCTTCTGATAATAGTGATTCCACATAGAATGTGATATGCGGGGTCTCCTCTGTTCCTAGGTTGACTGGGTTGCATTTTTCGGCCAAGACTGCTAACTTCTCTTGATAAATAGCTCTTAGGGGAAGATTGAATCCTTCATCCTTAGGTGCTTTAGAGAGGTTTTCACCATTGGATATGTCCTTTATTTTTAATATTTTCTTGTCAGAGAGTGCCACGGTGTGGTTTTCACTCAAGGACTTGGATATGATTCTTAGTTTCTCACTTTTGCGACTGAAGGATTCAATCATTTCCTCATAATAGGCGTGTGTGTCCAACTCCATTATGAATCCTGCCTTGTGATCTCCATCCAGAATGTTATCCCTCAACCCCATGAATTCTGAGAGTGCTTCATCATTTTTGAATGTATCAAGAACTGGTGGTCCTCGTTGGTCATAGTCGATCAATTGGGGGTAGACTAAGTGGATCTCATGATTTTGACTATCTGGTTTAAAGGATATGGTACTAATCATACACAGGGTGGTATCTTCGAATAATCTAGGTAGGTTGGATAAGGTATCTTCGTCATCGCTACTAATATAGGGCTTAGTGATAAAGTTATGCATGTCTGTCCCTATGGGTATTGGGGAGTGCACTTGTACTAGGACTAGCTGAGGAGAAACATTAGCGGCTCTAACCAGAGGACTTCGGCCATGTATGGTTATTCTCGGAGGGGTGCATCCAAGACCAATATTTGTTATAGGTCGCATCTCAAGCATGATTGATATTAAGAGCCCATTTTTATTTTGTCCCAGTCTATGATTTCTATCGTAACCCATTGCAAACATCATTTGTAGGCCCCTGCTTCTTTCATCCATTGGTAATTCAGGTGTCAGTCTTTCATCTTGATACAACATGTTTGATGGATCTGCTTCAATTACCTCATGGCCAAGGTCTCCCCATCTTGTGAATTTAGGATAATTTTGAGGATAAGTTTGTGATGTGGGAGCTTGATTTTCTTGTGGGAGTCCTCATGATCTTGGAGATTGTGGCAACTCTCCTATCACAAAAGCATTGTTAGGGATCCTATAACTTCCACAACCGTCTTCCTGAATGATGAGATTGATATCGGATATGGTGGGAATGGTGGGTGTCTCTATCACATAAGTGGACGTGAGAGTGGCGGGATCGATGTATGATGTGGATGGGCCCTCATCATTTTTTGGCACTTGGGGGATTTTGTAATATTTGGCTTCAAGGTTCTTGCAGTATGAAAACGGCTCAGGATCCCCGTGGACAGTAACCTCTTGTCCATTATGTGTGAATTTCACACATTGGTGGAAGGTTGATGCTACGGCTTTCATCGCATGAATCCATGGGCATCCCAGGAGGATATTGTATGGCAATTCAAGGTCCAAAACCTGACATGTGGTTTCAATGAGTGTTGGCCCTACTTGGATAGGGAGCTTAATTGTGCCTTGAGACACTCTTTCTTGGTCATTATATGCTCTGATTGTGATGCCCTTGCCTTTGTCAATGGAATCTTCTGATATTTTCAATTGCTTGATGAGGCTAAAAGAATAGATGTTCAAACCTGCACCTCCATCCACCAAGACCCTTTTGATTTTGCTTTTGTTCACAATGACCTCCAAGTGAAGTGGGCGATTGTGAGATGGTTGGGCGGGAAAATCTTGGTCAAAAAATGTAAGGAGATTAGGTGTTATGATGTTTCCGACCATAGCTTGGAATTGTTCTATATCGAGGTCTACGGGGATAGTCGATGAGGCTAATGCTTCCTCAAGGATCTTTTTATGCGCTAATGATATTTTTAACAAATCCATGATGGAGATGTGTGCTGGAGTTCTTTTGAGTTGGTCTAAAACATTGTAGCTATACGGAATGGCTCTTGATGTAGGGACTCTATTTGTTTGGGATGATCCTACAATGGTGACTTTGCCGCCTCTTGTGGTGACCCCACAATCTTCGGCATGGGCGCCTTTGATGGTGATGACCATGCAGTTTTCATTGAGGTTGGCAACAACTGTTTTGTATACATGATTTACACTGCCTTTTCCTTTATCTTTGTTATTCCCTTTGTTGCCATGATTCGGCATTGGATTCGTGTAGATTTTAAGATCTTGATTCCTAGTAGGTGCTTCCACATTTATGATTCTTTTGTCAATGAGATCTTGGATGATGTTCTTGAGTCTCATACAATTGTTTGTGGTGTGGCCTTTGATTTTGTGGAACTCACATAGTTGATTTTCATTATACCAAGGAGGTTTGACATTAGGTTCTTGATAATTCTCAAATGTAGGAGCTTGGATGAGTTTTTCGTCGATTAGTTTTTTCATGATGTCCTCAAGTGGTTCCCCCAAAGTAGTGTATTTTTTTTTGGGGTATGTTTTGCGTTGAGGTGGTCCTCTTTGGTCGTTGACGTTATTGATGGTGGGATTATTGGGTTGGTATGTTTTGTGATGAGTGTTTTGGCATTGTAGTTGGATTTGCGGTGCGGGTGTATTTTGGCATGGACCACTAATGACCACCTTGGCATCAACGACGCCATCATTAGTGATGTTCTTGTTTCTCGCCCATGTATGAGGTTTATCATTGTAATTTGATGGTGGGCGATTTTTTTGTTGTTCATGATATGATGTTGATTTGACGGGTTGGGTTGCAAGGGCTCTTTCGATGCTAAGCACCTTGGAGATTAGTTGATCATAGGTGGTGATTCTTTGAAGCTTGAGGTGGAATGACAAGTGGCTTTCAAGGTTGGTGATGATTGTGCAGACTTGTTGTTCCTCTGGCATGGTCCACTTGCTCCAATTGGCCTTGGATCGCTATCGTTGAAGAAATGAAGCAAAAGATTCATTTTTTCCTTGTTTTAGAGCATATAGTTCTTCAAGACTAACATCCATTGTAATGTTACATGCATAGTTTCTAATTAATTCATCTCTGATTTCCTGGAATGTTCTGATGCCTGAGGGTAAGTGAGAGAACCATTCTATAGCATTTCCTGCCAAGCTCCTAGGGAATTGCATGTGATCTTCAGGGTTTCCCATCCCTTGATATTTGTCAAATTTAGGGATCTCAAATCCCTTAGGCAATGGTTTCATGTCTAAGCTCCTATCAAATGGATAGGGACACAAGTTGCTCTGCGTTTTGGTTGTTCGTCCTGATTGAAGGTCGAGCACTTGTTGTGATAACAACTTGAGTTGTGTTGTTATATCGCTTTGTGTATCAAGGGGTGGGATGAATGTGTTTTGAGGTGTTGAAATCATGGTTTGGATGGATGGATTGGTTGGTGCATTGTTTGATGGTATCGATATGTTGTGGCGGGCGAAGTAGGCTTCTACTTGCTTTTGGACGAACAATGCTTGTTGTTGCTCTTGTTATTGTTGCGCTAGGATTTGTGCTTGTTGTTGCACTTGTTGTTCCAACAATGCTTGTTGTTGTGCTTGTTGCTGTGCTTGTTGTTCTACATGTTCTTGTTCCCACAACGTTTGTTGTTGGGCTTCCAATTTTGCTGCTTCTTGCTGCTCTTGGTATTGTTTTAGTGCTTGCTGATATGCTTGCATTTGTGCTGCTTGTGCAAGAAGTTGTGCTTGAGCTTGCGCTTGCACTTGGACTACTTGTTGCTGTAATAAAAGTTGTGCTTGAGTGACCCTTTGTGCTTGTAATGCTTGTGCGGCTTGGGCGGCTTGTTGTTGTTGTCGTTGCAATAAAGCTTGGGCTTGTTGTGCTTGTTGCGCTTGTAATGCGACTTGTGCAGCTTTGGCAGCTTGCGCAGCTTGAGTGGCTTGTTGCACGGCTTTTTGTTTCTGCACTTGTTGGTATCCTCTTTGAAAAGTGGCTTGTAATGCTGTGTCGAATTGGTTTGATGTGGTGAACGTTGGTGGTGCTGGGGGTGGTGGTAGGTTTGGTATGGTGGTAGATGATGATGTTGTGTTGATTACATGATTGGTGGATGGTGTTGTCATGTTGATTACGTGATTGGTGGATGGTGTTGTTGATGTGGTAAGTGGCATCGTTGATGTGATTGGCCCTTGAGAGACCATGATTTGCAATGTTGTGGGGGTGTTTGATGATGTTTCCATTGCTTGTGTGTTTTTCGTTTGTTGTTGTGATGTCAACAATAATTTTTGAGCATTTGGCAAAATGTTTTGATTGATGGTTGGGATGTATGTTTGATTGATACTTGGTAGGGGAGGAAGCCCTAGACCAAGGAGTGGTGCAGATGATAATGGAAATGGCGGAAGAGGTGGAAATGTAAGGGGGGTGAATCTTTGCGAGAGTGTTGTGGTGTTGAAAATGCCCCCTGGTCCGAACATGTCTTCCTCCTCTTGTGAATTTGTGAGGAGGGGGATTTGAGGTGCTCCGTGAAAAGATGTTGATGATGGGTCATAATGTAAAGTGAGAGGAACATTTTTTTGTAATGGATTATGGGGGATGTTTTGTTCCAATGTGGTGTTTACGTCAAAGCTTTGATTATTAACAAGGGCATGTGATTGAAGAGCATTGAGAAACGTGTTTCCCTTGTTAACGTTGGGTTGAGTTAGAGCGAATGATGTTGTGATTTGCGAGATATTTTTCATGACGTTTTGAGATGGGGGTGTAGATGAAATGGGGATGGTGGATGAGATTGGTGGAAAAGATGTCTCTACTATAGTGCTCACATCAAAATCCGAAGGAAACTTGGCCCCTTGTTTTGCTAGTTCAAGCATGTACAACGAAGGGTTAAGTCTCATCATGGTGTTGATGATTCTATGGTTGTCCAAATTTTGGAGCATTTCTGTCATTTCCTCACGAGACATTCCAAAAGTAGGGTCCTCTCCTTGGGTTTCCTCTTGTTCATTTTGCGATGATGTTGGAAGGCTAATTGTGAGATTTCCATCCCCAATGGGATTCATTTCAGGAGTGGTTTGGCTAAGATCACTTGAAGCGGGTGTTTCTTTGTTGGCTTCCATACTCTTCTTGTATTGAGATCTAGTTAGAACCATAAAACGGGGATCAATCTTCGAGAATATGGGAGATGAATCTCTTGATTCCTTGGATTAATCTCTATTTTATGTCCCAAAGTGAAAGTTTTAGGATGCTTTTTAGGATCAAATGTGATGATGATATGATGGTGATGTTTAAAGATGGATGTTATGGATGTTTTGGCTTTTGATAAATCTTGAATGAAATACTAGGCTTTGGATTTTTGATTGGTTTGATTTTTGGATTTTGAGATTTTATCCTTGATCTTGATTTGGATTTTGATTTTGATTTTGAACAAAAAGACCCTAAGATGTTTGATAATGATCTAAAGGGTATTTTTCTTCAAAGGATGATGATTTTGGATGTGTGTGAGGAGAAGGATGTATCTACCCACACCTACCCAAACAAGATGATTGTTTCACTAAGTATATGAAGAAGGATTCATCTACATACACTAAGCTAGACAATATGATTTTTGATAATTTTGACTAAATATATGTAAAAGGATGCATCTACACATGCCTAGTCAAAATGTGTTTTGATAAATGTTTTCAAGGACTTGGTCTCAATGTTTTGGGTGATTTTGATTATTTATTTATTTATTTATTTATTTTGCCACAAAGCCTAGTATCAAGGATGATTTCAGATTTTTCAAAAGATGATTTGTGAGATGGATTTGATGTTTTGAAAGATGGATGAAAGAGGTTTGATTTGTTTTGATCCTTAGGTGAACCTAAAAAGACACTTTGTTTTCCTAGACCTAGGTATTGAAGAGCATGCAAATGCTTCCTAATGACCTTTGTAACCAAGAAATGATTTGAACATTTTGGATTCTAATCAATGATTTGTGCTTTTGGGATTTTGGAGTCTTCAACACACATGAAAGTTCACTTTTGTTTAGCTTTGCTTAATGTCTTTATTTTACCAAAAACACTCTCTTTGATTAAAGTTTCAAACTAAGATGTCCAATGTCTTAATTTCTTTAAACCCCACAAGATATTTTATGTGGAAATTCAATGAACTTAAGGCAAGGGTTTTCCTATTGTTTACTCAAGAAGACAAATTGAGGTATAATCCAATGCTTAGGAACCTCTAAGGACGTGAATCCCAAGGGAAAGCAATAACATATGGATTGATTCAATGATATTTGTCTTCAAAAGGGTTTGAAATTTTAAAAAATCATGTTAAATGTTTGTTTTGCAAATGTTTTCGAATACAACACTATGTTTTCAAACCAAGACAAGCACAAGCCCTATGGATGTGTAAGACAATATTTGTTGAATCCCCACTTGGACAAGTCCAGCTACGCCTATCTTTAGCGAATGGTTAGATGCTTGACCCCACTGGCTCCCCTCCACGACACTCACTTATACGGGGCAGCCAAGCATCAACACCCATGAAACTCCCATGGCATGTTTTCCATTTCTACTAAAGACCGTAAAAGTGTGGGGTGGCTTTAGAATGACTGTTCTTGCACCAACAAATAGATTACGGATTTTGGAAAATTCTAGCACATGGATTCTAGTAAGGACTTTCCGTTCGTAGGAGTTGACCCAATGTGGCAAGAGTCCCCTTTCGGATCCATCTTGTCGGAGTCAACCACGTGATATTGGTGTTTCTTCCAATATCCACATTTATATCCCAGCTAGAAATACTCTTGGCTTTAGAGTGTTACCAGTTGAGTCGTTCCCTTGGGTGAGTAATTTTTCCCCAAGGCAAGCACTCTAAGATAAACAAAAGCAAGCAAAAACACAATACGTAACTCGATCGATCTTTGATGGCACAAAGAAAGAGAATGTATGCGAAAATTCCCCTACTCACACTCGCACAAGATGTTCAATTTTTAAGCCCAAATTGAAGTGTTTCAAAGCAATAAAATGCATTTTGAGTGTTTCTATTACATCCTAGATCGCACGAAGCGCAAGGGGAGAGGATACGCATTCAAAATGCACCCAAGACAAAATCACAATTCAAGCACTTGTTTGTTTTATAGCCTTCAAAGCAATTGTGTGATTCGTTTTAAGCACCAAATGACATATGAAGATTGCTTGTCCAATTTTTAACCCAAAACGAACTCTAGTAAGTGTCTAAGCTTGAATTTTAGCCTTTTGCGAATGGAGAAAATTAAATTGTTCTTTTTAGACCCAAAGGAAATTAGTGCCCTAGGAGCGAAAAGGTAACAATTTCATAAATAAGTGTTAAACAAACACTTAAAGCATTAAAAAACACTTTGATTTTTTTTTTAAAATCCCCCTCCTTTCATTTTTTTTTTGCTAGCCTTCTCCTTCACTTTGTACCTTTTCCTTTCGCTTCTCCTTTGTACCTATAAACATTACAAAATAAAATCTTAAAATAAATTTATTTTGAGAAATTAGTTGAGATATTTAAAAATAAAAGACAAAACATAAATCCTCCAAATAACATTTGGGCTCTATGATATTAGCTCACTCAAGTAATAAAGAAATTAAAAAATCAACACTTAATACTTGAGATAACTAAGAAAAATCTGCATAAGATTTAATGACTTTAAAAACAATTTATGCTCCTATCATGCAAAGTAGAAACATAACACTAGATTTCCTTTTTAAAATTATGTTTTCTACATTAGATTCAAGATCATGACTATATTAAAGATCCTAAATACACCTCTTGAACTAATAATTTAGAACACTGATTTTGTCACCCACATGAATAAAGTCCTAAGAAGGGTTGTCTCAATATTCTATAAACACATTGCATCAGTATTAACTACGTCTTTAATGTATCAATCAAATAAGAGATCAAAGCGCAGTCCTCATTCTTAGCATGAAACAAGGTAAAATAAATAGCACAGTTAACAAGTGAGATACTCCTCCAAGTTGGCGCGCAGCTACAGGATTGAGCATTCAATTTTCACCACAACAGTAGGAATATTGACAGTGACTGTTAGTGACTTTAAGCGCACTAAGTCAATGCATTTACTGGGAAGCTAATGAATATTTTCTGGAATGCAGCACTGGCATGAGATTACAACTTCAAAGAGTTTTTAAACCTAGCATAAAGGAACAGACATAGTACAACCCCTAAGTTAGGCGCCAGAGTTCTGGTCATCTTCTACTTC
Organism: Sequoia sempervirens; assembly: GCA_007258455.2. Classification (NCBI taxonomy): domain Eukaryota; kingdom Viridiplantae; phylum Streptophyta; class Pinopsida; order Cupressales; family Cupressaceae; genus Sequoia; species Sequoia sempervirens. The sequence goes on from VDFB02193867.1 coordinate 607,551,502, forward strand.
AAACAACATTTATTAAAAGACTAGCAACTTAGGATTGCAAGGTGTAGATTCACTTCTACAGGGCTGAGGATACATTCTATGGGGTGTTCACTGTATCTACCATAGAATCAAAGACAAGTTCAAATTTCTACAACCTCTTTTCGTACATGATGCAGTTACTTTTTTCTTTCAAGAAGTAGATATCTACATAATGCGCAATCAATAGATCAAACACGTTTTTTTGGTATTCTCCATCAGCACTAGTCGAGATTAGCAGAGATGTCAGAAAATAAAATAAACAAGAGCATAAGAGATTTAAGTGCGTATGGATGCATCTACCTTGGATTCTTTCAGCTGCTTTTGAAGATTGACCAGGATAAAACATATCTGCAGATTTGAAAGATAGTATACCTTCCTCATTATACTATCATATGTTTTTAGAAAGGTGAGAGGTACAATGCTTACAGAGGCTGCGACATTACCAGAGATGAAAATTCAACATTATGGCGGTCGCTGTCCTGGCAACAGTACAGGGTATTTCGCCCACTTATTTTGTCACTCTCATGTGCGTTTCTCACCAATAACTATTCTCTCATTACCTTCCTTGACTTACAACATGGATATTCCTCATGAGTTGTGCGGGACTATCAATTGAAGCAGGATTAGATTGTGGACCCGTTAGCTAAAACTCTTGCATGCATTAAACAAGAAAAGAATCATGAGGAACCCGAAAGTTTCATACAATCCAAATTGCATGGATCTGTATAGAATGTCTCTGTTAACAAAAAATGAAGCCAGACTTAGACAAATTCTTTCTTTTGAAAAAAGGACATTATTAAAAACATATGATGCACATGGTAGAGGGAAGCAAGTCTTATCACGAATGGTAGTAAGAGAGACGTAACGTAAGTGAGACAAATGCTTATCTTTATTGATGATGTAACCTCAAGACCAATGAGTCAAATCTCAAATATACTATGCAAGTGTTAAGATTTCTTAGGGAAAAGAAAGCTGATTTAAGAGACATGTATAGTCGCCAGAAATGGTGTAGCGTAGTCACAACTCCTTTCCTCCCTCCCCCTTTAAAATAGTAACTTAAAATAGGCTACCCGATAAAAAGATATAGGAGATATGTTCTCTTGGCACTGAGTTTATATTCTTTCTAAAGAATTCCCTGTAAAACCATGTCTTACATGTAACAGATCAGAGATAATGAATTGTCTGAATGTAATGACGAATCATGAATAGATAATTTCTTTAGATGACTTGTACGATGCATTAAGTGATAAAATCAAAAGACTAGTTCACTGTAAGTTCATTTTCTTTGTCAACAAACAAGAATGCAAACTGAAGAAACATTATTAGAAAACTAATCTAAAAAAAAATCTTCAAAACATGAATGCTGCCCTCCTTCTAGCACCAAATGTGGTGCATACTTTTGAAATCTACAAAAGACTAAGCTTCATACAAAGTTAGTAAATCACAAATTCCTCAAGCATGACCCTATGAAATACCTTGAAAATATCCCAAAATGCAACAAAAGATAAAAGAAAACCACAAGCATAATGAAAACACTCAACAAGTTACCTATTCCATAGTGGATTGGTGTCACATGTGCTAGTGACCCTTTCCCAATCCTTGATCAATAGCTAAAATGATGAAATGCAAATGGAGATGATGAGCAAGATGAGTTCTCAAATTAAGAGAGTAACCTTGCATAAAAGTTGTGGATCCAATGAATGAGGATTAAGCCTTATTTTATAGATTTTCTTGGTGAGAGATTGGCCAAGATGGTGAATGTGGGACTAAAGATCCTCCAATGAGAAGAAGACACTTGTCAAGTGGTGAGTGGTCAATGGTTGTGCAAGATTTGGGAAGAGTGCCCATGAGAGGGAGAATTTGAATTCAAATTTGAGAGTAAATGCTAAGTAGGGGACAAGAAAATGAGCAATAAATGCAATGTTGGAGGGACAAATCAACTTGCCTTTGAATTCAAAATTGAGGGAATATTCCCCATAAATGCCATGTTGATGGAAAATCTTGGATTTAATAAATCAATAAATTGATTTATATGTGAAAGTGGAGATATCTAGAGAATGCAAGTGGGTGAGATTATTATTTAATTAGGGTTAGATTAAATAGATGATGATTATGCTGATTTAATGGTGCTTAGATGATTTTGACTTTCATGATTTAAATATTTGATTTATTTAAATCAGAAAAGGATGAAATATGGATTGGATTTAATTAAATAAATGTTTGATCTATTTAATTAAAGAGATGATGTTTGATTTATTAAAAGACTGATGATAATGTTTATTTGATAAATGACCTTAGGAAATGAGATTATTTAATGAATGGATGAAAGTGATGAATGGGCCTAATGTGAGACCTAATTTGATTGAATTTGATCGAATGCAAAATGTTAATTTTGCATGTCTACAACAATTATTTACAACACCTTTACAAGACATGCATTTTATTCAATTTGCAAGGGCCCAAGACCTAATGTGGATGTGTAAAATACCTCACAACACTAAATCAAGGCCTCATTAAGTCAAATTTATCATCAATTATTCCCATATCAATCAAGATATACACTTTTTGGTGACACACAAAGCTTCTTGGATTTCTTATCTATTTTCCTTTATCTTGAGTCTTTTGATTGCCCATTGTGTTGGGGTCTACATAGCCTTTGAGCTTTCACCTGCTTCCAGTCCCAAACCACCTTTTTCTTTAGTTGGTTTTTGTCCTACAATCAACTCATCAATCTTGCTTGAGCTTGTTTTGAACTTATCTTGACAAACTCTTTCTTTTTCCATATTTTCTCTCAAGTTTACCACTTCTTGTTCAAGCCTTGAGCATTCATCAGTCTTTATTTGAACTACTATATTTAGAAAATCTCCAATTATCTTATTTTCCTCCACTTATACCTTTAACCATGTGATTCATCTTCATTTTATTGTTTTAATTGCTCACTTACTTCTCTTTCTTTCTTTGAATTTCTTCAATTTCTCTTTCAATTTCTTGATGCATTCATTTGCCTCATCAAGATTTTCTTTCAAAGCTTTGTTTTCATTTTCATCCTTGGCAAGATCTTCAAGATTTGTCTAGTGTTCTTCTTTATCATCCATTTGTCCCATCTTCAAGATCTTCCTCATGCTATTAGGCTTCTTTGAAGGAACTGGGCTCTTATACCAATTGTTGAACATCCAAGATACTAAGAGGGGGGGCAAATCAATATGCATCACATTGTGACATGAGTCCTCTACTTATATCTAAAATATTGTAAAAAAATATTATTATTTTATTGTGGTTAGGGTGGTCAGATAGACACCTACTTCTTATTTTTCGCTAAAATTTAAGTACTACTACATTGAAATTTCAAATTTTCACCAAATAGATTTCTTTTTTGCAAATCAACCTACTATTTTAGAACCTACATTCAATTTTCTACATATTCTATTCTTACATATTTTTGAAATAATATAGATAACTTATTCTTGAATTTTTATGTCAAGTTGCCTAACTCTGATTTTTCTAAATTTTTTGCCACTTACGGACTTGTTTTTTCCATGATGATCCTGTACATACCCAAATGAATCGTTCGATTGTCTCTTAGTCTTTTATATGATATCAGTGGAGGAATCACAACATATTTTCCTTGGTTACTTGGAACCTGGGTCTTTTCTTGGGGCATAGGCTCATCCATAACAGGTAGGGGAGGAGGAAAAACCATGGTCTTATCATTTTCAAGAATATTCCTAAGAGATAATTTAGTTATGTGCTTTTCCTTAAACTTTTCATATGACTTGGAAAATAAATATTCATGAGGCTTAATTGGTTCAATAGGTTGAGGCTAAAATAAATCCAATAAAAATTTCTTGTGGGAAGAGAAAGGATTAAACCCACTATGATGCACTATAAATATATAATTTTCAAAGGGGAACATTATTCACTTTTGAATAACTGATGGGATGAAATTCATAGATCGTAACCATGGGTAGCCTAGCGTCACACAAAATTTTCCTGACATCAAGATGATGAAGAACAAGACATAATTGTTTATGTCCATATTTAAAAGGATGAGAGGTCGAACCTATCATAGGGTGATAAAAACCATCATGAGATTTAACTATTCTTTCAATTTATTATAAGAATCTTGATAAAGATTGTGGATGTCAAAATCTGCAAATGATTAGCATTTTGAAACCAAACTAAATCTTAAACATCCATATGAGATAATTCAACATGCTTTTTAAAATGCAATACAATCACAAGTTAACTAAAACATCTATAAAGAAACATTAAACATATCTATCTCATATTGGATTCGTGCTATTGTAGAAAATAGCCCTTTCCCAATCTTTGCTTAAGCTCCATGATATGAAAATGATATGTTGATGATCAAGATGATGAATGGGAAAGATTAGCTCTCAATTGAAGAGAGTAACCTTGCATGAGATTTTGTGGATGAAATTGTGTAGGATTTGAACAAGAATGATGCCTCTATTTGTAGATTCTCAAATGCTAAGAGTGCCAAACATGGAGGATGTGGGACTAAAGATTTGGCCAATAGGAAGAGACCACTTGTCATGTTGTGATAGGCTTGAGAATGTGCAAGATTTAGGAAATGTGCCCAAGAGGGGGAAATTTCAAATTTAAATTTGTGAAATAAATGTTGAGTTTGACTTGTGCAAGGGGACATGTAAGAGCCATGTAAGAGCTCATAAATGCTTTGTTGGGTGTACATGTCCACTTGTCTTTGAAATCAAACTTGACAAAATATTCCTCAAAGATGCCATGTTGAGTGAAAATGTTAATTTAAATAAATCAATAAATTGATTTATTTGTACAAGTGGGATTATCTAGAGGATGTGGCATGCATTAGATTAGATTTAATCAGGATTAATTAGCTAGGATGATGATTAGGATGCTTTGACTTTTAGGACTTAAATATTTGATTTATTTAAATCAGAAAAGGATGGAATATGCATTATGATTTTATTAAATGGATGTTTGATTTATTTGATTAAAAGGTTGATGATAATGTTTATTTAATTTTAAATTAATGGCCTTAGGAGATGGAAATTAATGAGATTACCTGATAAATGAATGAAGGTGAATTTGATTAATTGATGAATGGACCTAATGTGGAACCTTGATGAATGAACCTAATTGAATGCATAATGTTAATTTTGCATGTCTACATTTTGCCCCTCTTTGAAGCTATGTACTTGTTGCATTGGTTCAAAGAATAAACTTGCCACAATAAAAATTCAAAAAATTTCTTATTTTTTCGGTTGCCCTAGCCGAAAGAAGTACACTGGTACATTGCCCCCTCGAGAGATCGAGCAAAAAGATTCGATTTGAGGGTCGATCTCGCGATAAAGAGGTTCAAAATGGATGATTATGGATGATGATGCAAATGAGATGATTTTAAGATGCTTAGAATAACAAATATATATTATCCTAAACAACTTAAATGATGATTTGATGTGAGATAGATGAGATTGATGATGTGATATGTTGTGATTATGCAATGGATGATTTATGAGATGCTTGGATTAGCAAATCTATATTATGATGATGAAAATGCAATGCATGTAAAATTATTGATGTATCCTATTATGTATGAATGATATGTCAAAAGATGATGGTTTGTGGATGAAAGATGTATGTATGATGGATGCATTGGTGATGATGATGTTAGTGCGGAAATGAGATGATGACAAGAGGATCCCACAAGTCCATGATCTGATGAGACTTTGTGATGATGATGATGATGATAAATGATGATAGATGGATGATTTTCTTATCAAGGATTAGGATTTTAAAAGGGCTACTTACCTTATGTTTGATAACACACGTAGGCACAATGCATCAAGGTATAAAGAACCAAGATGGCGTTGTACCTAGTGCGATGGAATTTGACTCAACAAACAGATAGGAGTATTGTTGTTCACACCTGACATAAGGGAACCTTGCTAGGACGTACCTAACAAAGCAAGTATTCGCCAAGTTATTTTACAAGAGCATCATACAAGCATAGCAGACAAAAGGATAATGATCGTTGCCCCATTCCTATCTCTCTAAATCCTTCATTTGGATATCATCGAGAGGTCCTTGGAATGAGCGCAATAAGATAAATCAAACAAAAAGATCAAGTATGCAAACAAGTTGATGTTCTTCATATCTCTAGCCAAAGGGATTTCTTTTGATAGGATAACAATCCAAGGTGATATCCAAAATGATGCCCATTGTCGGAACGATATATCCTAGGACATGCATTGTATAGGATGATGATGGTTTGATAAGTTGATTGATAGGCTAATGATATAAAGTTGACTGACATGTTTGCAATGATCAAAAGTTTGATTTTGCGTTTAAAGGTTTGTTGCTTTGATTTTGATTTTACGATTGAAGCTTGCTTCTGCTAATTGCTATGATTGTTTCTATTTTCTTTGCCAAAGGATGAAGGTGATGATCAACTTATTATGGATGATTGATTATTGCAGGTGCAAACGAGATGAGATGGATGGATTTTTTCAAATATTTGGATGTTTTTGACATTTTGAAATGTTTTGAGGCTGTTTTTGGGTGTTTTTGAGATTTTTTCAATGTTTTGATTTTTTGATTTTTTCAATGTTTTTGGATTTTGTGTGATTTTGAATGTTTTTGGATTTTGATGTCTCGGGGGCTGATCAGGGATTAGCCTTGCCTACGTTTAAGCTCAGAGACGATGTAGTTTGGATTTTCATGTTTTTGATGTTTTCTGTTTTCAACTTATTTTTGGATTTTGCGATGTTTTTGGATTTTGATGTCTCGGGGGCTGATCAAAGATTAGCCTTGCCTACGTTTAAGCTCAGAGACGACGTAGTTCGGATTCCAATGTTTTTGATGTTTTCTAATTTTTTGAGTGTTTTTTGGAATTTTTGATATGTTTTGGATGTTTTTGGATTTTTTGATTTTCAAATGTTTTTGGATTTTCGCATGATTTTGACAATTTGGATATGGATATGTGATGATATCAGTGCTCTATTTGGGATTTTATTGAAAACCAAGCTAAGGTTGATTGATCGGATCGATGGATTGATGATGATGATAACATTATTGAGGATACACAACAATGCAAGGATTGATTGATTGGGATTGATGGCGATAACATTGTTGAGGATGCACAACAATGGAAGGATTGATTGATCAGGTTGATGATGATAACATTGTTGAGGATGCACAACAATGAAAGGATATTGTTAAGCAACACAATGATATCCTGAGATGATGATTTAATTGGATTTGATTGATCATGATTGATGAGGCTTGATTTGGAACAAATTTTTTTTGAATGATTTGATGTGACACTTGAAGGGTGTGTTAGATGCGACTAATAGTGATTACTTGGATTGATGTTCAATGAAAGATGAAGACTAATAAGGAACATCTTCTCGTCAAAATATGCTATGGGCTAGTGATTTGGAATTTTTCTCACAAGTGGTGGACCAATTTGATTTCACGTTCTCCAATGTTCTGATCACCACATAAGTTGGAGCGTATAGATCAAGATTTATTCCTAAAGAAAAATGTAAATATCTGCCCCCAGTGTCTAGCAATGTACAGAATGTGATGGATGGATGCTCAGATAGGTGTATGGATGGATAGATATGGAAAGCATGCAAAGAATGCCAAGGATTATCTTGCGATAAGATAAGGTGTTTAGATAAAGAATTCTCATTTGGATTATGCTTCATGGCTCAGATAACGCTGCATAGGATAGGATCAATAAAAATGACCCATGTCAAGATGTTTACCGTAAGCAAGTGTAAAGTGTACCCCAGACTTTTATGGACGCAGATGGATGAAAATTGATTAGATAAATGGTTTATGGATGAGTGGATTGGTTTATGGATGAGTGGATTTATTATGGATGGGATGAGATGCTTTCATCTAAACTGTTGCACGTAGATGCTTGATTCTACACATGATGCCTATTTTCTAGGTTTTCATCATGGTCTTGCCCAAAGCGTCGCACATGCGGTTTTCACTAGAGGACGATTTTTTTCTCTTTACTGTTTTCAATCCTTTTTCTAATTTTTTTTAATATTTTTGAAAGATTTATGCTGACCCACCTATCGATGTAGATGCTTATGTCATGATGTGCTATTGGTATCCCACCTAAAGAAGTTGCTTTGCTAATATATGTGCACTTGAATGCAAATTTTGGGATTCTTGATCTGCTTTATTGATACCAGGGTTAACTCTGTCTCTGTGTGTGCATCGTGATAGAGTGCCTTCAAAATGCTTATGATGAAGGGTCATTGCCAATACACAGTCAATGTAAGAATTGGATGTTATGCATGGAGGCGTGGATGGAGTGTGTTTAGGGATAAGAGATGGATTGGTTGACAGCTTGGAATCTTTGATTCTCCAAACTTGGGAAGATGAACAATGATGGGTAGATACGAAAGTGTGAGTGGAATTAGGACCAACTGCTTGATATACCTTGTACATTGCTTGAAAAGCCTACTTTTGCTTTTGTGGACATCATTGATGGATACTTTTCCCTCTTTTATTTTTCCCCATAGTTTCTTTGACTGATGGAGTTTGATAGAAATAATCTTTCTTTTTATGTTTTGGTATCCATGTGTATTTGATTTGTCCATTATGCTTCTTAGCTTCTCTTGATTTGATAACATTCTTCGTACTTTGATTCAAATCTTCCTTTTAATGTTGGTCCCAATTCGTGGATGGGGTAATGGGTGGATGAAGATTCATGACATGGTTGGTTGTAGTATTAGCAATGGTTTCACCATAAGGATTCTTCATGCTCCCTATGTTGACATTTGCTTGAAAAATAGTTGCCCCTAGTATTGTGGAAGTAGTACCTTCATGCTTTGATTCTGCCTGTTCTGAGATCTCTTGTTTAGAATGCATTCTCTGATAAATGACCACCGTAGGTGACATTGTTTCAATTTTTTGCTCTATTAACTTTGGATTATACTGTTCTATCTAACTTGCTTCCTTGAGTGGATTATATTTGATATCTTTATTCATGATGTCCTTAGTCTTAATTTGTGATAGATCTGATACTATTGTTGACAACTCTGTTTGATTGTAGGAATCAATAACCTGCTCTTTTTGTGTAACAATGTTAGGAATAAAGGGATCCTTTTCTGAATGAAGATCATCTACATGTATATTCACCGAAAGCATCTCATGGGTAGATGGAGGAGTATGTGCTATATGGATGTGATCATCATTTGCGACATCTTGTATAGATAGGAGAGTGTCCATTAGATTATTGTAGTATCTTGAAGATATAAACTCTTGATCTTGAATGATTTTGGAGTTTCTTTTGGCATGCCTTGGATCAAGTTCTTGACATGGGTCAATTTCAAAGGATGGATTTCTTATAAAAGGCTCTTGGATGTCGTCATTAGGCATGGGTATGGCTCAATATCCTCTTGATCTTTGAGCGGACTTGGATCAAGTTTCAAGTTGAGGATTCCTTCAGTATCTATAACCATGAGGTCAAAGGGGGTCAACATGTCTTGGGAAGGACCACTACTAGACTTTGGTGAGAGAAGTTGATCATGTCTTGGAATGAATTCTTGAGATATGTCCTCTAACTCATAAGGCAATGTAGAGACATTTCAAACATGATCATAGGTCAACAGATCATGCATTATGTCAATAGGATCAAATAATCCTAACACTCCTTGAAATAAATCACTAAAAGTGGCTCTTGATGAATGGTGAATTGATCATCAGATGGGGTGGAAACATATTCAAGGTGATTATTGATGGAGAAATCTTGATCATTGTTTTCAACAATTGTGGCAAAGAGATCATGAATGTCTTCAACCATAGAGTCAAGTGATGTTGACATTTCTTGAATTGGATCATTGTTGGGTATTGTTGGTGGATTTTGATCATGATTGAGAAGTGACTCTTGACATATGTTGATTTGATCATTGGGTGAAGTAGACATAGTTTCAAGGTGCTCAGTGATGGATTTATCTTGATCCTTGTTCTCAATAGTTGTCATTTTTTGTGTTTATGCTTGTGTTTGTTGGGTAGCTTGAAAGGCTTGGGCAACTTGGGTAGCTTGAGCGGTGTGGGTAGCTTGATATTGTTGAAGGGCTTGTTGGTAGGCTTGATGTGCTTTTAGTACGATGTTACAATATTGACTTATTGCACTTGGTTTTGGTGGTAGTGGTGGTGTATTTGGAATTGTGTTGGATGTAGTGACAAGTGGTTGAGATACACTTGGAGCAATCATGGTAGTGAGGGGTTGAGATATGATGGGTGTGATAGGGGTGGGTGGAGTGATTGAGGTGATAGGAATGGTCGAAATGATCAAAGTGTTAGGTCCTTGGGAGACCATGTTTTGATTTTTTAGGATTCATGTTGTCATTTGATTAGATACCATCTGTTGGTGCGATGTTGATAGTATATTCAAAGGATTTGATGTGATGTCTTGATTGGTGTTAGGTGGATTGACTTGGATGGATTAATTGGTGCTAGGTACAGAGGGAAGCCCTAAACCAAGGAATGATGTTGATATGGGTAATTCTGGTGGAGATGTCTCTTGGCGTAATGACTCAACTATTTTGGTAAGTGTAGCAATTTGATCTAGCCAAAATTTTTCTTGATTTCGATCTTGACTCCCTTGATATAGTTGATTTGGCTTGTGTTTAAGCAGATTTGGAGTGTGTACTTGTGTTTGATTTTGGATAATGTTTTGATTTGGGATGACACTCAGATTTGGCATGATAGGTTGAAATTGACCATTGTTCATGTTTGGAATATTCATATGATTTGCAAAAGTATCCATCCCAAAGTTTTCCGGATTCATGTTTCGAAAACTTGTGCTAGGTACATTCTTGTTTGGCTTGTAGGGATTTGGTGGGATGACGTTGTTTGTTTGAAGGCTCATGCTTTGATTGTTTAGTTGACAGACTTGTAGGTTTGGATTTAGATCTACCATCAGGAAATGTATTCCAATCTTTGATTTGGGAATACTCACATTTATTGTGCCATTGACATTTGTAGAAGGTAATGATCCCATGTATGGATTGTATAAGTGTGAGTTTTGATAATCAATCGGCATTGTAAGGCTTTGATAGCTTAGTTGACTTGGAATACTCATGATGTATGGCTCAAGTTTATATTCCATGTTCCTCTTGTGTTTTGACCTTGTTGCAAAAGTGACCTATAAGATTCTTAGGACTAATGACGAGATGACAGATGAAAGGTGTAAATGATACGAGTAATGAACATTTAGGGACTTTGGATCAATGCTAGACTTAGGGTTTGATTTTGATTGGTTTGATTGGATAATGGACTTTTAAACCCTAAGATGTTAGATGTGATCTTAGGATGAACTTGTTCAAAGGATTGCTAATTTAGCTAAAGGTATGAGAAAGGATGCATTCCCATACTCCTAACTAAACAAGGTGATTTGGACTTTGATTTAAGGATGTACCCAAGTCTAGAATGATGTTTCTAAAAGCTCTAAAGTTGTTTGGTGGGATGGATATGATGAATGTTTGGATGGATGGAGTGTTTGATTTGATCCTAAATGAACCTAGGAAGGACTTGTTTACTAGACCAAGATAGTGAAGAACACTCCTTTCTCTAAAAGTAATTCAAAATCAAAAGATCAATGTTTGCATGAAAACCATATGACCAAAAGATGCCAAGCACATGTGTGTGGTCCAATTGATTTAATATTTGCTTAATGGATTCTTTTTACCACAAACACACTCTTGATTAGCTTTTGAATCTAGATGTCTAATGTCTCACCTTTCCCCTTATCCCACAAAGTGTATTATGCGGAAACCAAGGAAATTTGAGGCAAGACTTACCTAAAGTTGACTTTAGTAGAAGCAAATTGAGATAAAATCCAAATGTTTAGATGCCTCTAAGGATACAAATCCCAAGGGAAAGAAATAACATGTGAATTTGTTCAAGGATATTTGCCTCTCCTAAAGGGTTTGCAATTTTGATGATTCATTGAATGTTGGTTTTCCAATGTTTTTGATTAAAGCATTGTGTTTTCAAACTGACTCACAAGAAATATAACACCCTAGCTCAATTAGTACATTTTTCTTGGTGGGCTTGCCTCATGCCCTTTGTGGTAGAAGAGACGATTTTACATGCAACCAAGGACAAAATATAAAGGTATGTTAAGAATGAAATCTTAACCTCTATATTCTAACCAAGATCGGACATGGCAAGTAACTTCTTGGAATCCAAGTTCCAATGCACCACTTTGATAAACTTGTTGGATGGACTGGTTGGCAACTAAAAACAAGGTTCTTAATGACACAACATCAGGGACATGGCACCTTGCAAGCATCCAACAAGCCACTAAAGGATTTAATCGATCCTACTAGGGGCTCTTATACGTTTTATGGTAGTACCCCATTCTGAAAGACACTATATGGCTAAGGCCTACATACCTTGAGGACTTGACAGTTTAGTCTTATCCATTTATATACCGGTCCAAATGAAAAACCGGTTGCAGTCGCCTTCAAGTTCTCCTTTCGGATGTGTCTCTTAGGCAGGCCCCTCTAAAGGTGACTCAAAGTAGTAAAATGCATTTTGAGTGTTTCTCTTGCACCCTAGATGAAGTGCAAGGGGAGAGGATACACACTCAAAATGCACCAAAGACAAAATCACACAATTTAGACACTTGTTCGTTTTAGCCTTAAAGCAATGATGAGTTCATTTTAAAGCACCAAGATGAAGTGTGAAAATTTCCTTGTTCAATTTTAAACCAAATCGAAAAGCTAGTAAGTTTCTAATGTTTAGTTTTAGACCAACTTCAAAAATATCAAAACAATGATTGATTTTAAATCCAAATTAGTTCAATTTTAAACCAAATCGAAAAGCTAGTAAGTTTCTAATGTCTTTTAGACCAACAGATTGATTTTAAATCCAAATTAGAAGTGAGTTGTCTTAAAACAGAAAAGAAAAGCAGCACATGAATGTTTTAAGTTGCTTCAACAAACATTAAGAAATTCTTTTTCAAGTTCAAGTCCCCACTTTCTGATTCAAATTTGTCATTATTTGATTCCTACGTGAGAGCAACCATCATCGTTTCCCAACGCGACCTACAAACAATACAAATTTATTAGAAATAAAATGACCCACCAAATCTCTTATACATTGTGTTAAATGTAAGTTGAAAGTTAGAACACAACTTTCCCTCAGCTTGCAATAGTAGATGTATATAAATAGCAAGCAAAAGGAAATTGATGACTTTCAAAAGGTGGCCCACTTATGACATATAGTTGAATCCTAAAATTTCAAAATTGAGGCTTTGTCTCCAAATACTACAAATGATGATAATGATTTCAAATCTCTCCAGATCTTTGTTAATGGAATTTAAAGACTACAACTTTGAATCCATTTGACTATTGATACTTGATGGATAGTTCCAAAAAAAGAAAATTTCCCTTATTGACTATGATCACCATCATGAGGGGGTAATATGGAATGGGACGTGACAATATACTCCTACGTCTACATAAGAGATTCAAATCTGAAGCAAAGAAGCATTAAGAAGTGATCTTTGTTAATAAATGCACAAATTCCTAGGCTTGCTTCTTAAAAAAAGTGATTTCTCTTAATAAATGCAGTGACATTAAGTATTAAGAAGTGCAGCTCATAGTTAATTTGAACACCAATGATTTTAAAAAATACAACGCAATAGTATAAATGCAATGACAATTTAATTGATGTGACATTGTTGCAAAAGATATTAATGCAACACAATCTGATTCAAAGCATTTGAAACTTCACTTTAAAATGTAGTTTCAATAACTTAAATTCCCAACCATCATTGATGATGTTTGTAAGGTCTAGATTCAATCCATTGAGCTCGAAGAAAATTCCCTAGAGGGCAGAGTGCATCTATACCATTCTGACAGTATCTCTGATAGGGACGTTGCAAAGTGCATACAAAAACCTATTCAAAACATATCAATGACTTTCACCTAAACCTGGGTGTTTTCAAATCTTTCAGAATAAGATAAAATGGAAACAGATAAAATGAAAATAGTTGACCACTAGAATATGAAATGTAGATCATGAGCATGAAATCACAAAACACTAAATATCTGCGAGTCATTCTATCAAATGCAGCAATCAGTTTAAGTGACAGAAAGCACCCTGAACATGCATTGAAGGAGTTTGATTACTCTGTATATATCAAGTCATACGTCATCAATCTCTAGCAACGGTATCTCTCCTAAATCATTTAAAACCATACCAACTATCTTCTCAAAATTTGGACAAGACAAGGCACACAAAATTTGAAGTTGATAGAATAATAAGACTTAATGTTTTCAAAGGAATGTTAAATGCTTCTAATCGATATTCCATGCTTCAAAGTGTAAAATACAGGTTTACTACTATCATAAAGCAGATGGAAAATCCACACCATTCACAGAAAGTTTCAAAAAAATGTAATTGGCAAGGTGTAATTGGTTTGTCCTCTACAGTAGTGTGGTAAAGCATTGCTTCATATATGAGATTGCAAGAGTTTGACTTGCCATGGCAGTAGCCTCAAAATGTGGAACACCATAGACAAAAAGCATTGGCAGTACTCTCTAGTACCCTGCCTAACCATTTAAAATAAACCAGAGCGAAAAAGCACGTGTTTCAAAGTAAGTCAGTTTCAAAGAGATGTAATTGGCCAGGTGTAAAGCCAAGTTCTATAACCTTTCCAGCATCTTCCCTGGCTATGCACGGATGGGAGTTTTGAGACAGGGTATGGACGTCCATAAAAAAATACATTTGAAAGAGGCTTATTGTCAAATTCCATTGTTGGAAGCACCTGGTAGATATGTAAGTGAAAATGCGGAAGCATAGAAAGAGCACATGAACCATCCGACCTAGTGCCTCAAGGAATGTGGTCGCAGTGACCACATTAACTATAGGATGTTGAAAGGGCTTTAGAAGCCTACATGCAAAAGTACTCAGCGATAAAAAAGATAAATCATATGAACTGTTTGATGGTATGACTTGAATAAATGTGGTCTTAGAACTGTAATTATTTGCAAGATATACAAAAATGGGTTTGTTAATAGATTGTAGTTTCAACTTGTGTGACAAAGCATTTAATATAGTGCAACAACTTCAATGGACGCACAAACAAGTCACGTGAAGAAAAATCGCTATCTCTATCAATTTATGAGGATATTCAAAATACTAACTACAAAAATTACTTATATTGATAAAGAAATCAAGGCTGTACCTTCTCTCTTTTATTTGTAGTCAAAGGATCTCCAAAAATCAATGAACTACCTGACATGTACCACCATCAAATCCATAGAAAAATGTAACCTGTCTTTGTGTGATGCAAATCCACCAAATACAAAAGTGATATTAATGAGAAAACTGTTGATATTAATGACACATATTGACAACTTCGCTTGCAGTTTTCTAAAACAAAATCATATCTCTTCATAAAGCAGTTTACGGGATTTGTAAGCCAAAATTTTTGATTCCAAACAACTGTTGCAGTAAAGAGATGGTGGAAGACTCCCAAAAGTAAATAATGAGAAAAAGTAAAATAATAAAAGGAAACAGCAGGAGTCTGGTTCTAGAGGAATTGAAAGCTTCAACTCAAGGATCTTCACCAATCCATTTCCTACGTAGATTCAAGACAGCAGGAGATTTTGATAGAAAATGGAGCTACTCTAAACCTAATGGATACATGAGTAATGGGTATTTGTACCCAGTCATTCAGCTGGGTTGAATTAATACACACAAATTCTCAGCCTTTTAAGCTTTTTCACCAACTTTCCTAGAAAGATCACATTATTAAGATAATGATAAAATCACCATAAAATCTACCGCAAGAATAAGATATTGATAAAATCATGCTATCCATGGAAAAAGCATGTTATAATGATCACCGTGAAGTTCCTGTAATAACTACCATAAAGATAAGATAATGATAAAATTGGTGTTCTTATAAATCTTCATGACAGGAAAAGTTCATGATATTTAATATTCTTCATGGAAAATGATAATCATATTCAAAATCAAAATGATTTGAAAGAATCAATTTTTTAAAAATAGTGATCCCATTGCTACCCAAATAAAATTTGTATTCAAATCCAAATCATGTGAAATATCTAGCCTTCAAAACACAGCGATTCAAATAAAATGTAAATTCAAAACACAAATCACTTGAAAGATCAACCCTCCTTCTAGCGCCATTTTGTGGATGTCAAAATCTGCAAATGATTAGCACCCATTATTGTGGGATCACCTAAACATCCATATGAGATAATGCAACATGCTTTTTAAAATGAAATACAATCACAAGTTAACTAAAACATCTATAAAGAAACATGAAACATATATATCTCATATTGGATTGGTGATATTGTAGAAAATAGCCCTTTTCCCAATCCTTGCTTAAGCTCCATGATATGAAAATGATATGTTGATGATCAAGATGATGAATGGGCAAGATTAGATCTCAATTGAAGAGAGTAACCTTGCATGAGATTTTGTAGATGAAATTGTGTAGGATTTGAACAAGAATGATGCCTCTATTTGTAGATTCTCAAATGCTAAGAGTGACAAACATGGAGGTTGTGGGAATAAAGATTTGGCCAATAGGAAGAGACCACTTGTTAGGTTGTGATAGGCTTGAGGATGTGCAAGATTTAGGAAATGTACCCAAGAGGGGGAAATTTCAAATTCAAATTTTTGAAATAAATGTTGAGTTTGACTTGTGCAAGGGGACATGTAAGAGCCATGTAAGAGCTCATAAATGCTTTGTTGGGTGTACATGTCCACTTGTCTCTGAATTCAAACTTGATGGAATATTCCTCAAAGATGCCATGTTGAGTGAAAATGCTTATTTAAATAAATCAATAAATTGATTTATTTGTGCAAGTGGGATTATCTAGAGGATGTGACATGCATTAGATTAGATTTAATTAGGATTAATTAGCTAGGATGATGATTACTATGCTTTGACTTTTAGGACTTAAATATTTGATTTATTTAAATCAGAAAAGGATGGAATATGCATTATGATTTTATTAAATGGATGTTTGATTTATTTGATTAAAAGGTTGATGATAATGTTTATTTAATTTTAAATTAATGACCTTAGGAGATGGAAATTAATGAGATTACCTAATAAATGAATGAAGGTGAACTTGATTAATTGATGAATGGACCTAATGTGGAACCTTGATGAATGAACCTGATTGAATGCATAATGTTAATTTTGCATGTCTACAAAGATAATGCACAACTAAGAACTATTTATTGATCAAATGCTCTACACACACATTATCAATGAGTATTCCTTGTAGATGTTTTTCGTTAATACATCTAGCGATATAGAGAGGACCATTGAGTGCATGTATGGATGCATCACTATTGGTGAAAGTAATGCCAGGTAACAAAAATGTTTGGCCCTTAAAAGGTTGAACATCTATTAAATCAATCATTTTGTCTACTTCTTTCTCATTTTTATGTCATTATTATTATTTCCATCATTTATATCATCAGTCATATCACCAATCTTATCAATATTCATCTCATCATACTTAACATCACAAGCTTGCACAAAGTTTGATGAATGGTTTGCCATTGGATTGATAAAAATTTGCAATTTTTGGTTAGGCAGGGAAATAAACTTATTCCCTTGATTATTAAAACTGAACCAAATATTTTAAAGTGTATAGAATGATATGTCTCTTTTGCTCAATTAGGGTCTTTCACCTAATGAAAAGAGATGGATCGCACATCCAAAATTTAGGTGGTTCACTCAATCTAGTGTATTACTGATGAAATTATGACTAAATGCAAGGAATCTAAATGCTGCTAATTGATAAAATTGGCTGATTATTAAGTGAAAACTATTGAAATGCAACTTGTTGGAAAACACATTATGATATGCAGAAAACACCTAGAAATGAATGCAAACTGTAATAGAATTTGATGAAACTAAAAGTGTGCACCTAGGATATGGATGGAGACTAGAAATGGTTTCTAGAATGCTACTGATGTTGATTTTTAGGCATGGTGGGACTCATTCACCATTCTAGGTGAATCAGTCCTTGTTCTATAAAACTGTTCCAGAACCCATTTCAGACAAAAGGGTATCTAAAAATGTAGAGAACAAAAAATTGACCTAGAAGTGGGACTCGTTCACCACCCAAGGTGAATTAGTCCACTTTTGAATTTTTGAATATTCAAAGGTGGAATAAGGTGCTTTCGGTCTGCACTTTCTGTTTCTCCAAGTGTCTAGTTTTGAGGCTATCGGATTCAAGCCTGAAAGTGAATATTTGTGGGTATTTTGACTTGTCCAATGAAGAGATGACTTGAACAACTTTACAACTTTATCTTCAATGATTTTCAAATCCTCAAGATTTCTAAATCTACAAACACATAAGACAAGAAAGAGAAATGTTGGATGTTAGGGCATGGGGGTTTGCCTTGGTCAAACACCTTTTAGGTAATTAAACCAAAATGATGAAAAAATGTAATGAAACATGCAATAATGGATTTTATTACCTTTCCATGATGATTGACCTTAAAAATTATGTAGCAAAGCATGAAGAATCTACCCTTGAATGTCTGGAAATTGCTATCTTAATGACTTGAAATGATGAAACCCTAACTTGCTTAACTTGAGGTGGAAGAATGAAGAATGAATAATGAAGAAATTGTTGTGATTTAGGGTTTAGAGAGTTGATTTTATAGGAAATTCAACTTATTTTCCCATTAATTGGATCCATAAGGCTGACATGTGGAAATAATAAACTTAAATTTCATTTTCTCCTACTCAAAGGTAAAAAATGAGCCAAATGGGACTCATTTGCCACCCATGGTGAATGGGTCACACATGGGCCATTTTACCACCTAAGATACTAGGAAGTTAAAAAATAAGGTTTATATGATGTCTATGTCAGGTATTTCATCAAATATTACCTCAGGATGCACAATATTGGGTAATAGGGGCCTATTAATGATGATGTGAAGGTTAATTAGGGATTGGGACACCAAATTCAATGTGAAAGTGTGATTAAATATAGGGTATGTGCAGGATCATGATGGGCCAAAAACTGGAGATATTATGGGTATTTGTAGGGTATGTGGCTGATGAATTTTTTTAAACCAAAATTGATGAAACGAAAAGGGTTTTTAGATGTGATTCTCAGCTTTCCACCAATATAAATTATGCTTTCATTTCAATTTAATAAATAATAATTATTTATTTTCTATTAGAATTACGACTAAAGTCCTGATCGATAGGCTGATTGAAAAACATCTATAACTTTCAAACGGTATCACATTTTTTGAATTTGAAACATGTGTCACATTCTATGCTTCACATACTATAGGATTAAAAAGAAAAAATTAAATTTCATGAAGTTTTGACCAAGTTAAAGGTGGTCGACATACTAGTTTTATATTTTTAAAAGTTGTAATAAAATTTTCATAATTAATTATTTAGTTGGAAAAAATTACAAAAAATATGCATCACATCCAATCCTCTACTTATATAAAATATTATAAAAAAATATTATCATTTTATTATAGTTAGGGTGGTCAGAAAGACACCTACTTATTTTTTTCCTAAAATTTAAGTACTCTGCATTGAAATTTCAAATTTTCACCAAATAGATTTTATTTATTTTTAAATAAACCTAGTAGTTTAGAAACTACATTCAATTTTCTACAGATTCTATTCTTACATATTTTTGAAATAATATAGATAACTTATTCAAATTTTTATGTCAAGTTGCCAAACACTGATTTTTCTGAATTTTTTGCCACTTAAGGGCCTATTTTTTCCATGATGATCCTGCACATACCCTACACTTTACAACACTAAAACAAGGTCCACACAGCCTAGCAAGGCACAACATCCAAGTTGAATGTGCAAGACACATTACAACACTAGACTAACATTAAGTTTGTTTTACAATCCTTCTAGATTGATATGAAAATACAATTAAATACATTTTAGAATGTTGAATTAAGGGAAAATGGGTTCATTAATTCTAGAAAAGTGTGAAATTTTTTTACAACACTTTACAACACCTTTGCAATACATTGTTAAATGCATTTGAAAGGGTCCAATACCTAGTGTGGATGTGAAAAACACCTCGCAACATTGAATCAAGGCCTCCTTAAGTTCAATTTATCATCAACTATTCCCAAATCAAACAAGTTTCCTTTTTTCTACGGTACAAAAACCACCCATCTAGATGTGATTAGAATCAATGGGTCTTGAAAGTGGTGTTTAAGATGCATGCATCATTCTATATGTTGTCCACTTGTGTGATGGTATTGGAAAAAGGAATTCAGATTGTAACTTGGAGGTAAATGCCTGGTCACGTCCACAAGTCTAACAAGAGACAATTAGATTAAGTTCTTATTGAAAATTTCTAGTATGATTGAATAGAGGGTGCTAGGTGACTAGGTAAATTGTCTATCATGTAGTCTAAATTGACATAGTGTTGGAATTATGGTAGTAACTTGAGGTTCAATGTGGTTGGTTGTTTGAGGTGTATTTAACTTGACAACTTTTTTATTTTTCTTCTTGAATCATTGATAGTTATATTGAGGTACAAATTTATATTTCCTAGTAGGAGTAGATGATGATGTCTCTTCATACTAGTTAACTGAGTTTTGTAATCACAAAGTGTTGTACACAAATGTATAAAGGATAGATATTTCATCAATAATATTTTATCCCTTACGTCAGGTCAAAAGTTTTCAATGAACTCTTCAGACATCCACATTAGGCAAAGTAAGATTGATTTTTAATAAAGAAACTAATAGTAGCTACCTATGAAGTTTGTGACATTTTCATATTGTTTCTACTTATATCACATTAAGTCAATTAATGTAGTTTTAGTTCTAATGTTTACTTGGGAATGGTGAATGAAAGCCTTGAAAAGTTCATTGAAGGAGAGGATTGAGTTATTTGACAATGGAAAAACCATTCCAAATCCTTGTCTTTTAATGACCTAGGAAAGAGTTTAGCTAGGAGT
The DNA here is from genome assembly GCA_007258455.2 of Sequoia sempervirens. Lineage (NCBI taxonomy): Eukaryota > Viridiplantae > Streptophyta > Pinopsida > Cupressales > Cupressaceae > Sequoia > Sequoia sempervirens. The sequence goes on from VDFB02193867.1 coordinate 607,572,531, forward strand.
TTATGTTAAAAAATGAAGTCAATAGACAAGGTTGTATATACTGATATATAATTACTAGGGTCCCTTTTATCATTGTACTTGTCAAATCAAGGTATCTCTATATTTGGAGGTATTGGTGTTTTCAAAATTTCAAGTGACAATGGAGTCCTTTTAACATATTACAATGGTTGTCTATTTTGGTTTTGGTTCAAAGTTGAGATTTATTTATGAAGTGAGGTTACATTTGAAAAAAAATGGTTAATTAAAGAATCAAGGTTGACATGTTTTGGGAATGTGGTGAATATGGTGGAATTGTAAATGTTCTTGGTGGGCTACTATGTTGCAAATTTATGAGAGAGGATGAAACTTGAGGTGTCACATGCGAAGATACAAAAACATAAGGATTTATAGTGGAAAGGCCTCATGATGGAGTTATTCCAATGCTTTGTTGTATTGTTCAAGTGACATTTGGATTCATGTATGTGGGAATAGAGGCTATAGTTGTAGGAAGGGAGACTTGATTTCCTCCTTGACTTTGAGCACATCTCAAAGCTTGAGGACAACTAGCCATTATTGGTACATTATTATCAACTATATGGGATAAGCTATGCAAAACCTCTAACCCTTGGTCATAATTAATCTATTTCATCATGTTATCTATTAATAAGAACTGTTGTTCCTACTAGATATTCAGTACTCACATAATCTTGAAGTCTTTTTAAATATTTATCTATTTATTTCAGTTTATCTTCAGGAACATGATGTTTGATCTTGAATTGTTGTAATAAAGCTTTGAGGTGATGCTCTTGACTTTTTCTTGAATTCTCTTCATCAAAATTTTAACAATAATTTCATAGATTTTCCTTCGTAATATTTAGATGATCTAATAACTAGGTATTTATATTCTATTATTCTAATTTCATGAAAATTAAATCTCAACAATTGACTTTAGATATTTGAATTTCAAATAATAAAATTATGGCACCAACATATTTGAATTTGGAACCAATATAGGGGGATATAGGCGTCAGTGTCCCAACTCTATTTTTTGATGTTTAAAGTGTCAGGGATAAAGTATTAAATGTGAGCATTTATTTTATGCTTGAAATTTATTGAAAAATATTTAAAATAAGCTATGGAATGGATAATTTAGGAAATTAAGTGCTTGATTTGGTCTAATAACTTAAAAGGGGAGAAAAACGTAGTGTGAAATCGTCAAGGATGAAAATTTATGATGCTACAATATGTAATAAAAAAAAAAGCTATTTTTTCTTTAAAATATTATTTTGATAGTCAACTACAATAAAAGATTAGATTTCATTAAAAAAATTGGAATGTCAGCTTATTAATTTCATTAGAAATTTTGTTCTATTATAAATTTTATATTGATAAAACAAATTGCTAATTTTTTATTTTATTTTAAAATTCAATTTCAATGTAAGATAATATTTCATATTTTATAAATATAGCTAATGAACTCCCTATCCCACTAAGTAAGGAATGAACTATCAATCCACATTTTACATATGTGATGTATAACATTCGATTGGGACCAAGGCAAGTGAGCAACGTGAGACAAGGATACTACCTCATATATCTTGAAATGAGATTTTAAAATATTATTCCTGTAGTTAACTGCAATGGATGATAAGCTTTCATGTTTTCTAAGTTTTGAAGTTTCTAAGGAGGTGGTTAGATAAGAGGGCTCAACAAGTTTTCTTCACATTATTAAAATAAAAAATGGAATTCAAGATGTTGAACAGGGAATAACTAACATTTACAACCCTTACCTTGTACACCAATAATCCTCCAATCCTCCCTCAAAGAGAAACTTACAATTTTTTCTCCAAGAGTATGGAAGAAGAAAAGTAATAGCTTCATGTTATGATTGTCCCTTAGCTTGCATATGAACACACAATAAATTACTAATAGCTAGCCATGTGATTGTATCACAAAGGACTCAAATTTTCCTTCCTCTCAACTCCCCTCAATATCAGATGGATTTCGTTTAGTGCAGTCATGGTTTTGAGACACATGATTTTACCTTACCACTTAGTTGTCTTGATTGAGCTTGAATCTATAAATGCATGCAGATGTTTAGTGTTTTGGGTTGGCTATTGAGTTTTTTGGCTTAGTTTTCATTGTATTGTGCTATATTTTCAAGTGTATATGTGAAACCCGCATATGATGTGTTCATATTTTCTTAGATAAATGAAGGATTAATTCAAGGAGCTTGATGTTTCAAAAGTATTCATGGAGACTCTGTAAGTGTATTGTAATATTTTCATTGTTTAATAATACATTGAGTGTTGATACTTTTGGAGCTTGAGTTTTTCCTCTTGAGAGGTTTTTAGGATATACTTCATGTAATATTGTCATATGTTTTGATATTTGCATTATGTTTATTCTATAAGTTTGTGTGCATGTTTTTCTCTCATATGATTATGTGGAAAATGGTTTGATAAACGTAGAAATTTCCTAACAAGTAGAATCAAGAATTATATAAAATATAAAATATATTTTATAATTTTCAAAATAATTTAAAATAAATATAGTATAAAATAATAGCATTAAAATTAAAATAAAATAAATAATGTACATAAAATACAAGAATTATTAAATAAAAGATTAAAAATTTATGTGCCTACAATAAAATAAAATAACTCTTAAGTGAACAAAATAGTTCTAAATTAAAATAAAATGTAGTATCAAATAAATAAAACTATTGTCTAATTCATTTAAATTTTTTAACATGTTCTTGTAATATTCACATCTTTACAATTACATCTCTTATTTTAAGAAAATAGCTATGCATTTAACAAACTAATATGGATATTTGAAGTAGATTTATTTAAAATATATGGTGATAATGGGGATATTTTATATATAACCTCGACCTAGCATTCCTTCATTCCAATTCGTTCCACCTCTCTCACTTTCATCCAATCTTGTAAAACTCCCTATATCTCTCTTCAAGTTGTCTTCAATGTTGGAGGGGATTATATATCCCAACATATTTTAATTAAATATATTTAAGATGTCTATTCTAAATTTACTAGAATAATTGAAAACATAATTTAAATAATTATTTTATTAATTTCTTACTTTAAGAATTAAGTATGAAAATTATTTCAAATTAATTGAGATGCCACTTGATTATACAACCTATTAGGGATCCCACTTCTCCTTGGTTTCGCTCACTTCAACAATTTGAAAAGAACCTACCTAGTTGATGTAGATGATCTTCATTAGTTTGCTACTTATACATTTTACAAATTTATTTTACAAAAATAATTATTTATCCAACAACCTATTTTGTCCAACCTTAACAGCGTAATTATTAACTACTAAATATTTTAAATTCTAAGGAGTTAGATTAGGTTTAGAACTCTTAATGGTTGTAGGTGAGATAGGAGATTCATATGTCTTTTAGGGGAGTTGGAGGATTTTTTGATGGATAGAAAAATAGAGATATATGGCAGCAACCAAAGAACTCTTACATTGCAAGAATGGTCATTAGAAGATTTTTGGATGGATAAGAAGATAGAGATATATGACAACAACCAAATAATTCTTTATCATGCAAGAATTATCAACAAAAGCCCCACACCTTTTTTGACATGACTTTTGTTGTCTGCCATTTCAAATTTCAGATATTATTTCACTTTTTGACCGTTGATGGGCCAACTGTTAAAATTAACCCACCCAAATATGATCTTCATTTCCCTCGTTCTCTCCATCCCAAATGCCCATCTCTTTACACATGGTGCAGATATCATTCTGATTTTTTCGTCTTCCTCCTCTCTTTCCCATATAACAAAACCTTTCAGTTGAGTATATTGAGATTGTGGATAATTGCGTATCATCCCCAGCTTCATGTGGTGATGTTCAAGCCACCGACTTATAACACCCTTTCCAGACCAGGCCAAGAGCCTCCCCAGTTATGGCATAAGAATTTCCTTTGTACACAACTTAACATTGCAAGGATTAAGAAACAGATAATGCAACCAGAGCCGACGCCTGGAATTGAGCTGGTGGAGCTCCCATGGCCGTCCGTGGACAAACTGCCCGCAAGCGTCAAGTCCACAACAGGTTTATCCAAGATCGGAAGAAAATTGATAATACAAGATGAATATTGACTATTATTGTAATATATAAATATTAAAGTTAAATAACAAATCAAATATTAAAATACAAATAACTAATAAAATAAATATCAAAGATATGAATATTTAAATAACCACAATTTAAAGATTATTATAATTTTAATTATCACAAATCGTATTATAATTATATTAATATAATACCAAATAGAACAATTAATATTATTAATTGTAATTATTATAATAATAAAACTATTCACAAGAAACTATTAAATATGATTATGCCTTAATTAAATAAATAATAATAATCACTAAGCATGCTTACATTGGTTCCTAACCATTATCATTAAGGCATCGATTCTAAATTCATAAGCGATAAGCCGCAATTAAGGAAGTAGGGTTCATGACACAAAAATACGATAATTACAAAAGAGCATGTCCCTTAAAGAATAATCAATCCTTTAAAGAATAATCGATGCAATTAGGTTGTGACTATTAGAAAATAAAATTATAAAAGAAGATAAGTCAAAAACATATTAGCATCGATTGAGGTAGAGAAAAGAAGAGATCGTGCAACAATAATAATCTACACTTAGAAGGAGAAAGGAAATAAAAACATGGAAGAAAAAGTAAATAGGAGATAGAATCTCAAAAAGCATATTTTGATTGATGGATAAAGAATGAGAGCAATAAAGAACATAATATCCAAAACACAGTAACCAATATATGAATAAGGAAGGATATATATATTAATCTATTTTGTGTAAAGGGAATATTGAATCACTCAAAGAGGATATTTTGATCTAAGTAGATCATGGAGTAAGCAAGTCCAATATACTGAAACATATTTCAAGGGACTACCAATAGAGATATGTGTTATAAAGATATATAACCACATTTTGATTTGTGCAAATAATATGCAATAAATAATAAGTTAATACGAAAATAAACAATAAATATAGATAATATAGATAATATGTAAATAAGTATATAACTATGGATAATATATAACCACATTATGATGTATGCAGACCATAGGAAAGTCTATGATAATTATTGAATTCAATTATATATTTTGTCAATCAATACATATTATTCTTATCAATAACTATGTAAGTAGAATATAATTATCAATATGTATGTAGAAATAAACACACACACACACACACACATATTAGAGTAAATCATATTTACATAGGCTTAAGTTTTAACTTAGACACATAGTTTGCATTTAATAGGGTAATTAATTTTTTATTCTTGTATTGGGTGGTTGCATACCCATTAGCATTTTCATAGCTTTATATTCCTATACATTATGTATATTATTCATCTCATATTTTACACTCCTTGTTTGGTGAAATAGCAGTGATGTCTCTCTCGCTTTTGTGAAGGTTTTTTGCAGTTGATGATCTTGGATTATTCACTGTCATGGTATCAGATGCATAGATATTCTCAAGTACAATTTCTGAAGAGGGATGTGAGTTCTAGGCTCTAGTGAAACATTCTTTTTAAAAAACTTTATATTTTATAAAGTTTTGCCAACAAATATTTTCTTAGGGTTTGTTGTGCATGGTGGTCCTAATTGGAGAAGTTTCATTGGGAGGTTTAGTCCCATATTCTTCCTGTGGTATGGTTCTTGGCTATTGAAATGCCCTCTTATTCCCCTCCTTTGTCATGAGAAAGTCTTACATGACTATGAATTGTTCTTGTTTTGTGTGAGGACTTGGTGATTTGTGAATGGTGACTTGTGCTCAACCTTGATGATTTGGAGTTCACTTGCCCTTGCCCAGAGAGGTTGCTCAATTTTTAGCCCCCTTGCTCGTGGTGGTCGTATGGTGTGACCAAGAGCTCTCAAAGTGCCTTTATAGGCTTTTTTTCATTTTTTCATAACTTTTGCAAATAGAGGCCGATTTTCGCAAACCACATATCAACAGAATGGTATTTTCATCACCTTTGTAGTGGTCAACGAATTTCTCTCAATTTTTTATGTTTGGTGGTGATTTTATTCCATTGAAGTTTGATATTGGTTTCACCTTTATTTGTAGTATTTGGGAGTTTCTAGTTGTTGTTGAAGGTTACTATCTTGTTGTTTTGTGGAGTTTTTTCATAGTTGATTATGGGTTTTCATTGCATCCTGTCACGATTATGTCAGAAAGGGGAAATTATATGCAATGGAGAGATGGTATATTGAAGCACTTGAGATGGCTTCATCTTTTTCCATACCTATATAATCTTGTTCCCCTTCATGGCACTGATAGTAAGAAGTTTGCTTGGAATTGCGAAAGGGATCATGTCCTTGGAGTTATTACAATGCATACTGATGATGCCACTTTAGATGTTGTTGATCATTTTGAGTGTCCATATACTCTTTGGATTAAAATATGGGAAATACATGGAGATCATGATACCTTGCCATTCCCAGATGATCCTGTTTCAAATTGTCTTGTGCCTCTTCATTTTTCAGACAGGATACCCTATGATCATGTTACTATCTAGGAGTTTGAAGTTTTGGATTACTTTGAGTCTTTAGATGAGGATGAAGAGGGTTCTTTAGATGCTCCTTTTTCTCCATCAGAGATAGTTGACGCACCTTTTCCTTCAGTGATTCGTTGTGTAGAGTCATTGATTGAGACTCCTATAATTCATGTTCTACAATACCATTCTTTTTATGTTGATGATTCATTGCGCACATCCAATGACTCATCACCCCTAGTATCTCATTGTCTTCCTAATTGGGATTCGTATTTGTTGGACATTGGTTGCTTGTTCGTAGAATCTCATATTTTTGACTTGGAGGACACACTTTAGGGGTTATCTCTCCTATTTGGTGATAGTTGTGGTACAACTGTTGTCACCCCATTTCAGTCTCTAGATATTGTTCAAGATCAGTTTCCAATGGTACCTTGTTTTTCACCTTCTATTGTGATTGGGTAGGTTCCTAATTGGTTCGTGGCATCATTTTCCAAGACCTTGGTGACACATGAGCATATTTTAGAGACACCATCATACATTTTCATGTTTCTTTGGGAAGCATATTTGCATTTGTATTTGGTTTTGTTTCTTCCGAAAGGGAGACAAGTTGTTTGTTGACACTTGATCATGTTTTATCTTCAAGCACTTACCATTTTTGCAGGTGATTACACATTGTGGGGGGACTATATTGTCTCTATATTTCCCTTTTTGGGGGGTTGTTGATTGTATATACATGATGTATGTAGTTCTTGGGGGTTATGATTGAGTCCTCCATACATGCATCATCTCTCTTTTTTATTTTCTCTTTTGGAGAGGGGTTTTTTCCCACATGATTTTTCTCCTTTTCTATGCTTGCAAGAGATTTCTTTTGTTGCATTGTACATGGGTACCTAACATGGTTGTGTAGCCAGGACCCATAATTTATATTGCATCTTCATTCATTCTCCCTAAGTTGCACTTAAGGGGGTGTTAGAGTAAATCATATTTACTTAGGCTTAAGTTTTAACTTAGGCACATAGTTTTCATTTAATAGGGTAATTAGTTTTTTATTCTCGTATTGGGTGGTTGCATACCTGTCAGCATTTTCATGGCTTTCTAAGCTTGTACATTATGTATATTATTCATCTCATATTTTACACTCCTTATTTGGTGAAATGGCATTTTTTTCTCTCGCTTTCATGAAGGTTTTCTGCAGTTGATGATCTTGGGTTATTCGCTCTATTAGTATAATAAAATTATCATTATGTATATAGGAATAAACATATATGTGTGTGTGTATTATATTTTATTATACAATAATGATGCTGTAGAAATTAGTGAGCCCTATAAGTAATTATGACTCTTTAATATAAACATGAATAGATTGTATCTATATATCTACGTATGTCTATCATAGTTATTTTATGTTTGGTTTTTTATTTTTATTTTTATTATTCCTCTGATAGGCTTTGTCCAATTGTGGTATGCAGATATATATATTGTGATTTATGTGTATTATTCTTGTAGTATGTTATATCTTACTATGGTATGCTTCATATGATACTTTGTGAATACAAATATAAAACTAAAAGATGAGAAAGTTATGTATTTAAATATGGTATGCATCGTATGTTTGCAATATTTATTGATCATGATAACATGTGCATTTGTATAAATTTGAGTTATTAATATTGTTCACTATAAGTGATGGATTTGTTCATTGATTTAATATTTAAATCTATGTGTCTACTTGGTGCTATGGATAATGTTCATTTGGTCTAATTGTAAATAACTAGTCAAAATAGAGGAATTAAGGGCCTACAAGGAGGGGAAAAAATGTGCCGGTCACCCTCTAAGTACACCACCCATCTAGATGGAAATGGACACATGGGCCAAGAGGGGTGTACTACTCTTGGGATTAGAGGAAATGACTATATAGGACAACCTATTGTAGTCAAACCCTCAACCTCTCAATATGATTAAGCAATGATGGCTCTGGTATAAGGGAACAATGGTAGAACACTAGGCACACCACCCCATATAGATGGAAAGGGCCACATGGGGCCTGAAGGGGAATGTTACTCTTGGGCCTAGGGTTTCTTAAGCACCCTATTAGACTATCATACTCAAGAATGAATTAGGAAAATTAAAAGAAGATTCATTATGCTTCTAAAATGATGTTTTCTTATTTAATAAGTGTCTACTAGAATAATTACAGGTCAACAGGTAGATGTATCCCTAACCACATGCTCTTTGATTCCATTACAAGCATGATGATTAATATTTTCTTCTAAAATATTCTCTAACTCTTTTTTGTAGGAATCTACCTATTTTATAAACATACCCAAAACCAAGGTTATCACTTGGAATTGATAAATTAGGGAAGATTTAGTTTTATCCCAAAAAGAGGACATTACATTAAATTTCCTATCTACCATTTAATCTTAGAAACAATAGGTACAACAAAAAAAATTACCTCTTATTTGAATAGTTGTCAATCAAACACGTGAAGCATCATAGCTCCTCTCTTTAAAATATATCTTATCTACCATTCAATCTTAGCAACAATAGGTACAAAACAACACAAGTAGTTGTCAATCAAACATGAGAAGCATGGTGGCTTCCCTCTCTTGTAAATGAATGATTGGATAACTGGTTGGTTACTGTAAATAGTTTGCAATTGTAGACAATGGCAGATCATCACTAGCTTCATATGGTGATGTTTCTTTGGCTTGGACATGGCCACATAACACCTTTTCTAGAGTTGGCCAAGAGCCTAAACAATTATGGTCTAAGATGTCCCCCTCCTCCTCACTTAAGTCACTATCCTCCTCTTCCTTTAATTTGGCTACTGCCTCATTCTGACCCCATCCACTTGGGTGTTTTCCTTGTTTTTAGCTTTGGGCACCTTTGTGTTGGAAACACAAGGGCAGACAACTATCAGGGGGGGTGAATCAGTTATCACATAAATTATCCTTGTTAAACTTATTCTCAGATCTGATAAATAAACATGAAAGCATAAACTTGTAATTCTAATAGAAAATGAATAATAATTATTTATTAAATTCAAATTAAAGCATAATTTATATTGGTGGAAACTTGAGAATCTCCTCTAAAAACCCTTTTCGTTTCATCAATTTTGGGTAAAAAAAAGTCATCAGCCACATACCCTACAAATACCCATAATATTGCCACTTTTTGGCCCATCATGATCCTGCACATACCCAACATCATCTAACCTAACAACAATATTGGCTAATAAATCTGCCCTGACAGTTTTTCCTCTTTCTATCCATTCTATGCCAAAGGCATCAAAGGCTTCAATAGTATTCCAAATCTCATTCCTTTATTGTATAAGCCTTTTATCCTTAGTGACAAATCTAGACCTAATCTAGGAAACTACTAACTCAGAATTCCCCAGTACTCTTAGCAACTTAATGCCATGTTTGTAGGCTAATTTCAAGCCAACCAAGAGGGCTTCATACTCAACAACCTTGTTTGTTAAGCAAATTATAACAAAAAATAGTACTTGAAGGTTTTAACTTGTGGAGAGATGAGGATAACTCCTACACTCGAGCCTTCCTTTGAACATGCTCCATCAAAGTACATAGTCAAGAGGTTTCCTTGAGATGTTTCTAGGACCTCCCTATCAATCGATGTAGGATTGACTACTTCTTCTATCATTTCTTCCTCAATTTGAAAAGTGTCTAAACCAATATCCAAAAAATTAATTTGCACTATTCTTCAGGTTCTTCAATGTGTTCAATTATGTGAGGAGCTCTTCATTCTCTATTGATCTTGACATCTTTCTAGTCAATGGAAAAAGTTGCAAATGACAAGTCACATTGAATACTCCCACCCATGGAAGCACTCCAGTGTCTAGACAACAACATTCCATAAGTTGGTTGGATATCCACCACTGTAACACTCATATACAAATCCTTTTTAGGAAATGCTACCAATTTATACAGAACTTTGTTGATCACCCCAATGACAGGAACCTCCCTTGAATCCATAGCATAGCATTTCCCATATGTATTGTCAACCTTTAAACCAATCTCTTCCACGATCTTTACCGACATTACATTGCTTTAGGCCCTTGAGTCTATCATGCAATTTCTAAGCAACTTACCATCAATGATTAAGCTTAGAAAAAATGGATTAACATGATTTGGATTGGCAGTAATAGTGGTTCCCAGATATATCTCTGAATTTTCATTGATCACTACTTCTGCCTAAACATTCTTTTCTTGGATTGTGCTTGTTTTAGGTTGATTGATTATTATTTTATCCTTACCACTTGCAAAAATACTGTAAATAAGAGCAATAGTTTTATTGTTCTACTCATCTACTCTCATCACTTCAAGGAGTGGGACTGCGACTTTGACTTGAGACAATACCTAAAACATACCAACTGGAGAATAAGTCGGTAACCTAGGGATTAGACATTCTGTAGGAGTTACCTTTTCACCTTGTCCCTAGACCTTTTCAACATTGGGTTTCACATCCTTATCCTTCTCAACTTGTGGAACAACTTCACCATCAATCTTTGCCTTAGTTCCCTTTTTCACCCAAATTCTCATCTCCTTACCCTCCTTGGGTTTTGTCTCTTCCCTTTTGTTCCCTATTTTTGCTTATTTGTTTCTATGAGAACCCATTAAAATCTGCAAACACTAAACTTCAAGCATGGGTTAGTACCTACAAATTCCTCAAAATGCTCCTATGAAATAATGCAAAATGCTTTGTAAACATGATAACAAAACAAACTAAACTAAAAGCATGAAAGATACATAATGCACACCTATTCCATAGTGGATTGGTGTCACTTTGTTGTGAAAAGTGACCCTTTCCCAACCCTTGACAAGCTCAAATGCTGCAAATGCAATGGTGATGGAGTAAGAAGAGCAAAATTAGTTCTCAATCCAAGAGAGTAACTTTGCATAAGAGTTATAGATGTATTTGATGAAGAATCAGCCCTCTATTTAAAGATTTTCAAATTGGAAGAATTCTCATAAGATAGCAATGTGGGATGAAGTTTGGACAAATGAGATGAGGCCACTTGTCAACTTGTGATAGGTTAGGTATGAGCAAGTTTTGGCCAATGTGCCCAAGAGAGGGAGATTTCAAATTCAAATTTGAGAGTTAATGTTGAGTTTGACTTGTGCAAGGGACATGTAAGAGACATTAATTGCTTTGTTGGATGTACATGTCCACTTGATTTTGAATTCAAACTTGAGGGAATATTCCTCAAAGATGCCATGTTGAGTGAAAATGTTGATTTTATAAATGAATAAATTGATTTATTTGTGCAAGTGGGAAAAGCTAGAGGATGTAACATGCATTAGATTAGATTTAATCAAGATTAATTAGCTAGGATGATGATGAGGGGCTTTGACCCATTTGGCTTAGATATTTTGATTTATTTAAATCAAGAGGGAGAAATATGACTTTTGGGATTTAATTAAATATTTAGTCTTGATTTATTTAATCAAAGAGGGAATGATGGGCCTAAATTAAATAAAGTTAATTTATTCAATTTAAGTGGATAATCCTTAGAGATTAAATGACCCTGATTTACCTAATGAGTGGATTAATGTGAATTTGATTTATGAATGAGCAGATGGATATGAACTAAGTGCATAATGCTAATTTCACGTGTCTACATTTTGCCCCTCTTTGAAGCAATGTACTTGCTGCGTTGGTTTAAAGAATAAACTTGCCGCAATCAAAAATTTAAATTTTTTCTATTTTTTCCAGATGCCCTAACGGAAAGAAGTACACTAGTACATTGCCCCCTCGAGAGATCAAGTGAAAAGATTCTATTTGAGGGTCGATATCGTGATAAAGAGGTTCAAAATGGATGGTTATGGATGATGATGCAAATGAGATGGTTTTAAGATGCTTCGAATAACAAATCTATATTATCTTAAACAACTTAAATGATGATATGATGTGATGATTGGATTAGATGGATGATGTGATATGCTATGATTTTGCAAATGTATGATTTATGTAGATGCTTAGACTAACAGATATATATTATGATGATGAACATGCATGTGAGATGATATGCAGAATACCGATGGTTTGTGGATGCAAGATGGATGCATTGGTGATGATGATTAACTATTCATGACGTGATGTTAGTGTGAAAAAAAGATGAAATTAGGAATGATATGATGACAAGAGGATCCAAAAGTCCATGATATGATGAGACTTTATTAGAGATGATGATGATGATAGATGATGATGATTTTCTTATCAAGGATTGGGACTTTAAAAGGGCTACTTACCTTATGTTTGATAACACATGTAGATACGATGCATCAAGGTATAAAGAACCAGGATGGAATTGCACTTAGTGTTATGGACTTTGACTTGACAAATAGATAGGAGTATTCTTGTTCACACTTGACATACGTAAACCTTGCTAGGACGTACCTAACAAAGCAAGTATTCACCAAGTTATTTTACAAGAACGTCCAACAAGCACAATAGACAAAAGATAATGATCATTGCTCCATTCCTATCTCTCTAAATCCTTCGTTCAGATATCATCGAGAGGTCCTTGGAATGAGCGCAATAAGATAAATCAAAAGAAAAGATCAAGTATGCAAACAAGCCAATGTTCTTCATACCTTCAGCCAGAGGGATGTGTTTTGATAGGATAAGAATCCAAGGTGATATCCAAAATGATGCCCATTGTCGGAACGATATATCCTACCTAGACATGCATTGTATAGGATGATGATGGTTTGATAAGTTGTTTGATAGGCTGTTGATATAAGGTCAATTGACATGTCTGAAAATGATCAAGAGTTTGATTTTTTTTTAAAGGTTTGTTGTTTCAATTTTGATTTTACGATTGAAGCTTGCTTTTGCTAACTAGTATGATTGTTTCTGTTTGTGTTGTCAAAGGATGAAGGTGACGATCAGTTTATTATGGATGATTGATTATTTCGAGTGAAAGTGAGATGACATGGATGGATTTTTTCAAATATTTGGATGTTTTTGACATTTTTGGAATGTTTTGAGGCTATTTTTGGTATTTTTCAAGCTTTTACAAATGTTTTGATTTTTTATTTTTCAAATGTTTTGGGGTTTTCTGAGATTTTATGAATTTTTTGGATTTTGTGTTTTTTAATGTTTTTGAATTTTGATGTTTTTCAAATGTTTTTTGGATTTTGATGTCTCAGGGGCTGATCAGAGATGAGCCTTTCCTATGTTTAAGCTCAGAGACGACATAGATTGGATTCCCATGTTTTTGACATTTTCTGACTTTTATGAATGTTTTTGGATTTTTCAATATTTTGGATGTTTTTGGATTTTTCGCACAATTTCGACTATTTGGATATGGACATGTGTGATGATATCAGTTCTTTGTTTGGGATTTTCTTGAAGACCAAGCTAAGGTTGATTGATCGAATCGATGGACTGATGATGATGATAACATTGTTGAGGATACATAACAATGCAAGGATTGATTAATCAGGATTGATGATGATAACATTGTAGAGGATGCACAACAATGCAAGGATAGTGTTAAGCAACACAAGGACATCCCGAGATGATGATTTTTTTATTGGATTTGATTGATCATGATTGATGAAGCTTGGTTTGGAACAAAAGTTGTTCGAATGATTTGATGTCTCGTTTGATGTGCAACTTAGATGCAACTGATAATGATTATTTGGATTGATGTTCGATGAAAGATGAAGATTGATAAGGAACATCTTCTTGTCAAAATATGCCATGGGCTACTAATTTGGATTTTGGATCACAAATGCTTTGACCAATTTGATTTCACGTTTGCCAATGTTCAGATCGCCACATAGGTTGGAGGATATAGATCAAGATTTATTCCTAAAGCACGATGTAAATATCTACCCCCAGTGTCTAGCAATGTACAAAATGTTATGGATAGTGTAGACACCTAAAAATGACCTAGGCCTACAAGCTTCATTTTTACCACTTTTGTCCTAGCATAATTAATACATTTAATTATGTCCTTGGTCCACATTCGACTTTGATTAAATAATTCATGTCTTTTATTCTTCATGATTATTAAATAAATAAATTTTATTTATTTATTAAATACCTCATTAATTGTCTAAGTCTTCCCTTAAATAAATTTATTAATTTATTTAATTACCCCTTGTCATATATTTCTTCCTGATTATTAAGTAAATAAGTTTTATTTATTTATTTAATATGTCACTAACTGTCATAATTAAATGAATTGATTAATTTATTTAATTAATTAATATTATCTGCTAAACTAAATAATTATCTTTAATTATTTAATTGTCAAAATTAATATTCCTCTCATTTTAAATAAATTAAAATATTTAAAATGTCATCACAATCTTAACTGTCAATCCATTTTGATAAATAATCTAAAAAAGATTATTTGTTATCTCATAACATCCATATTTTGAATTAATTTAATTCAAAATAGTAACTAATCTTCCAAAAATCAAGTAATCAGGCAGATTCTTGATTTTCCAAATCTGATCTTCAGTCCAACTCTTATCTTCTTGATTTTTCGAATCTCACAAATTAGGCAGTCTTTATCTTCTTGATTTTTGAAAATCCTTATTTTCTAATTAATTTATCTCATTTATTCTCCACCGCCGATCTAATAATCTGAGATATTATCTTGACTGTTTGATTAATGAATTTTCCCTAACCCTAATTAGGGATTCTAAGATTTAATCTGGACCTTTCATTTTAGGTTCTCGTCATGAATTAATCTCACCCGTCCATTCAAAATGGCATTTTCTATAAAATGCCATTTTCCTCTCACTTTTCGATTACACACGCACATATTATAGGCATTACACTTTTGCACTTGCACACTTAGATTTCTCATAGCATTTATTATTTTCATTTAACATGTTTAGGCATTGTCAATCATAGTCATAGGCATAGACTTTAGACATTTTATGCAAATCCTTCAAGGCTTGTTGTAGGACTTAGACATTTGCAGATTGCTCGCACAACGAATCTGAGGGCAAAGCATCATCCAGAAAGTAAGAAGGTACTATGGAGGTAATCATGGAAGTTTCAAGAAATAGGTATAACCGTTTTATTATTTAATTTCCTTTGTACTCGATAGGACTTTGAGTTTTTGTCTTTTGCATTGAATCGATTGATCTAATCTAACCTTAGAAATTACCCCTAGTTACATTGGTGAACCCATCTCCATTTTTTTTTTGTTATTTCCGTATGATTTTTGTGTTTTATGATGTTTTGTAGGTATAGGTACGGAGCGACACAACTGCCTTTTTAAAAAAATTGTGACGCATCTAATGCGTCACGACGCATTCGCTAATAGAAAAACCGCAATCGCTCTGACAAGCCACAGTCGAGATCTGGAAAGCCGCATTTGACATATTTAGCCGCATTTGAAGTCCTGAATGACGCATCTGCTCTGTCATGCCGCATTTGACTGGTAAATATTTTCTTTCATTTTTGACATTCAAATTTTAGGGTTTTCTGGTTTCTAGTTTTTTTCTAGTTTTTATGGTCTTATGATTCCCTGGTTTTTCATTCCTACATGTTAGCTAGCTTAGGGTTTTGTGTTACTAATCTTTGTTTGCAACATGTGGAGATTCCTATTTATGTGTTGAAGATCATTTCATAAAGAAACTACTAATCTTTTGTCTACAAATTTGAATGACGAAGACGGAATAAAACAAACATTGTGCTTGTTTTTTTTCATAGATTAGGAAACATTTAATTTTGGTGTACATAAAAAGAACATTCATGTCTGCTTTGCTTGACTATGTTTGCAAAATGGTAGGTGAGTATGCTCTCACTTGGTGAAAACCTGGTGATCAAAAAACTAGACCCATTTTTATCTGTTATTACCCTGACTTAGTAATCGGAATATCCTCTCCCCTTGCGCTTTCAGGCGATCCTGGGTGTAAGAGAAACGGCTACTAACTCTAAAAATTGGGCCTGCCTAGGGATTTCATCACCCCAACGTGACTTAAACCAGAAATGGAGCTAAATACAAGCTACCCCCGACCAGTATATAAATGTAAATCTTAAGGGAAAACCTAAGATTGTGAGTGCGGATGTGTCATACAGACAGAGTTGTACTCCCTTAAACCCTATTAAGCTTAACCTCTTCAAGCTGGAGTGCCACCTTAATGGTGATTAATCTCTTGCCCCATGTATGGCCACTCGAACGGGGGTCCCGAACTAAATTTTTTTGTGTAGTAAGCCAAAAACCCTATATTTGCTAGCGTAGCACCGGTCGGTGTGAAGGCATCCACACTTTCGTAGTTTGTAGTAGAGGTGATCAGCTTGGCATGGGAGTTTCATGGGGGTTGGAAGCTTGGTTGGCCTGAGAAGAGAGTGCACTGTAAGGGGAGCCCGTGCAACTAAGCTTCTGAATTCACACGCTACAGATATGCAGTTGGGGAAACCCGCGTGGAATCTAGCGAATACTATCATGGCCTAACCTAGGATTGTGCTTATCTGATGTGTGTTTGGTTACTTTTAAAACACTATGCTTGTCAAGTGCTTTCTGGACATATCACATTTACAACTCCAAACAAAAATGCTCAATATCAAATAGATCAAATTTTGCATCAAAAATGACAAGACAAACTTTTTTTTACAAACTGTGTCGCATCTGTCAAACCGCATTTAACTTTTTGAATTTCAATCGCTCTGTTCAATCACATTCAACCTTTCAAATACCACATATGCATGTGTCGTGATGCAACCGATCATCATTGAGTCGCATCTGCTAAACTGAGTTGCACTTTTCTGATTCTGAATCGCATTTGCTCATACTGAGCGGCATTCGCAAAACTAAGCCGCAACTACCTGTAATTGAGCCGCATCTGCTAAACTAAGTCGTATTTGTCTAATTTCGAGTTGCATTTGCAAAATTGAGATGCAACTGACACCTCAAACGATGCATCTGCCTGTCATAGTTTTAAACTTCATACAAGGTCAAATCTGAAACCTTCATCTTGTCAATAATTTGTCAAACACTGTTTCCAAGAAGATTCCATCAGAAACCAAACTGGAAAATTTTCAAAGTCTTGACCATTAGTTTGCATTCATCACCATAGGTTTCATCCTTCATTATTTTTAGTTGCATACATTCAACATTAGTTTATCCCTAGGTTCACATTTTTGCATCCTTAGGATTAGGTAAATCGCAGCACAATTTGCAACATCATTGCTTTCGAAACTAGGCTCTTTTGGACTAAGTTATTAAACCCCTTTTTCATTCATTGTCCTCTTTTGTGAGATTTTCCAACTCAAAAGTCTAGTTAGGAAAATTCACTAGTCATTTCGACCTTGTCACCTTGTCATTTTCAACAAAGTCCTCTAATAACCAAAATCAAAAACAAAGTTTGAGCTTAGAAGTGCTTAGGTACCCTTGTCTTAAATTGCATTTTAGGTCTTCACATTGCATATCCTATTCACAAAAATCCAAAAACATTAGTTATCCTAGTCATCATTTAGAATTTAGACTTTGCATAATGTCATCACTACAATTAGTTGTCATTCCTTTTCATTTGAGTAATCTCATTTATGGTGGAAACAAGACTTCAAAAACAACAAAGACAAATGGAAAACTCTTGGCAAGACCCCACGTCCACTGTCAACAATCTAATGTATGACCCAAACTGGACCTTTGACAATCCATTTAGCAAAACAAACAATCAACCTCTAACGACAACACCACCCTCATCGAATAGTCCATTTGAACCATTCATGCGTAAAGATAAATACGGTCAGCTACTCGAGGAAAACTTAGAGGTAGCAGCACAAGACCCAGAGGCCTCTCAATTTGTTGAAACAATGGTCCTTTATGATAGAGATAGATACTTGGCCATACTTTTGAGTCAAGGAGCCAAATTACCCCAAGGGTTCGACATTACCACGATACAATCAACACCTCCAGACCCTAATGACAACAACATGCATAACATGTCACATAGTGGTCAACCTCCAAACACCATGAGCAATACCTTCTTTGACACCACAACGATAATGCATGCTACCTCCAACATCCCAAACACCTCCAACACAATAAATACTACATTTATTAGAGGATCACAATCATCCACAATGCCCACAACATCCACGACACTATCCCAATTGGCTGGAACCACTCTTGGCTCCTCAGCAATATGGGAAAATTACTCCAATCCTCTCTTTACCACTACAATAAATGCCATGGGGGCATCATCAAGTCACAACAACCCCCCTTAACAACTACATCTACTACCATGAGTACACCTTCGACATATCCGCTTAGTGGTATTTCACAAAATCCTTTGGGAGGGGGCAAGGGATGCATTTTTATCCAAGGACAACAACCAAACGTTAACAATTCGCACAAGGTGGCCAACTAATACAACCCATGGCACCATTAACACATCATAACATTCATGGTCATCACATTCCCCAAGTAACGACACACATGGCTAGGGGAAACATCCCAACCTACTCATCTAACGTTCATACTCACCAACACGCACCCAATCATAACTTTTAATATCAACAACACGGCACTCCGAACACATCATACATACCACAACAATCCATACCGCCACAATACATGAATATTCACGCACAACAAATGGGAACCTATGGTGTACCAAGCAATCTGACCTACGGAAACACAAATGATCCTATTGTGGATGCCCTCCAAACAAGACTGATGGGGGTAGAAAAAACTATTCAAAACATACATTTCAGGCCAGAAATCAGAAATATCATATGACCTAAATGTAAACCCATTCGACATGAGCATATACATGCCTCCATTTCCTCCAGGATATGTGTCACCCAATTTCACAAAATACAGAGGCAAGACAAATCCCATTGAACATGTTCGTGAATTCGCAACCAATTGTATGGACATCGCCTATGAACAAACATACTTGATGAGACTTTTTTCTAAAAGTCTGATGGGTCAAGCCCTTGAATGGTTTTCCACACAAAAGGATATCCAGACATGGGATGAGCTTAAATGAAAATTCATCAAAAACTACGCGTACAACATCGACATGGATACCTCTATCACTAGCTTGTGCACTCTCACGCAAGAGGATGTTGGAGAGACATTTATCCCATTTTTTCAAAAATGGAGAAGCCTTGCTAGTCAATGTCACATTGACATCCCCGAAAGGGAGAAAGTCAACATGTTTGTCCAGACACTTCTGGGGCCTCTAAAATATGCATTGCAAATACATTGTTGCACAAACTTCACCGATTTAGTCAAAAAAGGGGTCCAGATTGAGAAAGCCCTTATCGCAAAGGGAGAATTACGCTATGGTTCCAAAAACACAAATTTCAATCCAACCACCAACAAGAACAAATACTAGATAAAAAATAAACACGTTACAAATGACGGTGTTGTTGATGCCAAGACTGCAAACATTGTGGGCCCTGTACTGGCCCTAAAAGGGGTTCAACAACAACAGTAGCCAACAACGACATCGACACCCCCTCCTAATGTCCCTTTCAACAATCAGAACAGTCAAAATAACAAGGGCCAATACCGCTAGATGAGACAATTTCCTAAAGGTCGCACATACACTTCTTTGGGTGAACCCATTGAAGACTTCAGTCCTTAAGAAATGTCTCCAGAATGGGGTCATCACACTCCAAGAACCAAAACCATATGACCCAGGATAATTCAAACCAGCATGGTGGAATGATAATGCATTTTGTGAATACCATTGAGGAAAAGGACATACAACTTCTAACTGTCGACAATTGAAAAACCTAATACAAGATCTTATCGAAAGTCACTTCATTGAAGTAGGTGGATCTCAATTTTCCTCCAATTCAGATCATACTATCCATAAGAATCCACTGCAGGACCATGGTTCTCATAAGGCTTCCACGTCAGGTCCATAGATGTACAATAATCAAGCCAACTTTGCTCGAGTCAAATACGACTATTCTAGTGGACCTACTATAAACAATGTCTGAACTGATAATGAATACATCAATACCATTACAATCAGGAGAGCACCCCAATGTAACGCTACTACTCGGAGTGGAAAGGTTACTATAGTTGGTCCACCTCCCGCTAGACAACCCAAAATAACCATACCTGGCCCATCTGCTAAAAAGCTAGAACCTGTCTCGACCACAAAGCAATGGAAACCCAAAAGTTAATTCAACCTCATTGACCAGCTAGGAAAGACTCCCGCACAAATCTCTATACTTGAGCTGCTTTATATATCCCCTGTGCACAAAGATATCCTAGATAAAACCTTGCTCGAGTCGTCAGTCCCCAAGGACATTGATGTCAATCAATTTGAAACCATGGTGGGATATCTCACTATGCCTCACCACATCACCTTCTTGGACCAAGATTACTCATCACCTAAAACCAACCACAATGATGCATTGCACATAGAAAATTTTGTCCACAACCAAAAAGTTAGATGGGTTTTAGTAGATGGCGAAGTAGAATTGAATATATGCTCCCTCAAACTGGTTAAGGCTCTAGGGTTCTCTGATGCGTGCATAGACCCAACAAAGAGTATAGTGATCAAAGCATACGATGACGAGGAACGTTCTTCATGGGGCATTATCTCTCTCCCTATCAGAGTGGGACCGGTCATTGTGGACACAACCTGCTAGGTCCTGGATTTGGAACTACCATATAACATCTTACTAGGCCGTCCATGGATTCATGCCTTAAAAGTCGTTCTGTCCACATATCACCAATGCCTAAAGTTTCCATTTGATGGCATGGAAATAACCATATACGGAGACCCCGACCCCTTCCAATATTGTACCAACCTAAGGGGTATTTCTAAAAATTGAGTGCCTATTAATCAGGAAGCACCTGGCTCCTTGTCATCCAAATACATTGATCCATCCACACTCACATCAGTTTCCACATCCGCTCCATCCACATCTTCCGCCACAACACCGTCTCTGTCAAACCCTAAGACTGAATCCATTGTCAAAATCTAGGACCTCAGCTGCAGAGAGTTCAAACTAAATACAACATACAACATAACAATAATGCTCAAGTCTCCAAATATATATGGTCGGCCATGTTTCAGAATGGAACCCAGGGAAACTTTCAAAGTTCCACCGAAAATAGTTTTTATCAAGTGGGGAGACATGAGTAGTGAAGACCTGGCTGACATTACAGGATGGATCTATAAGGATACTATCGCACTACCCCCATTACCAGTGCAAAAGTATGGCAAGGGTTATGACATAATGAAGGCTAAAGGCTACAATGGTACTAGTGGCCTAGGAAGAAATAAAACTGGCCGAAGGGAACCCATAGAAACTTTTCAAATTCTGAAATATCTTGGATTAGTGTTTGGATCACCTGACAATGATGATCGATGTATCATTGGGCTTTCGAGTGAGTGAGTACATGCTTCAAAAAGTGTCGAGACCACTAAGAAAACCCTCACCGAAACTGACTCCCAAGAGTGGGAATTTGGCTCAGAACAATCCCTAAGTGACTATTGTCTTGATGATTTTTTTGTCGAACCAGGGGAACTAACCTCTGAACAATGGTTTTGAAAAACATTCAAAATTGAACAGGCACCAAATAGTCAAAGTCCCATTACCACTTCCCATAATGTACAACACCCATCATTTGAACCCCTTCAGTCCAATCCATCTGAAGTATCAGACGATATTGACAATCAGGGCCCTAAAACCTTCGCCCCTTATTTTGACAATGAATATGACACTAGTGAAGGAGAATATTTGATCGAGTCTGATGTCAAGTTGGATGATGATAACCTCATCTACAATATCACTAAATACGTCTGCATGCTATCCACATCCTCACCTCAATTCACTAACATTGACGATGGCATTACATTAGTTTACCCTGAGCTAGTCGATTGGGACCAACAAGGACCGCCAGCCCTAGACACATTTCAGAATGATGAGGCAATTGTTGTATGGGATTACGAGAAGGCATACCCAGTGGGGACTACAAATCAGGATTCTCCATTGATTTAGACTGCATGGCATACTTTGGCGAGACTACTCCGTCCTCTAGTCGCAAAAGTAAAAATAAGAATAAAACAAAAAGTGAAATGTCTCTAGGTGAAAACAAAAAGGAACCTCTTGATGATAAAATAGTAAAAATAAAGGACGTATCTACGGGAAAAAACCTTTCTGAGGCACCCAAAGATGGAGGATTGGACTTTCTCCCTGTGCAACAGGAGAAATCGGCTATGCTTATCGAAGACACAATAGAGGATAACATATCAACTGCACAAGATCCCAAGATGGTCCTCTTTGCTGCATCATTAACTGAAGATGAGAGATCAGAATTTCATAAATTCTTTACAAAAAAAAAAATCAACTTCGCATGGTCCTATGCTGACATGCCAAGATTGGACCCAGAACTAGTTCTGCACCATCTACCAGTATTACTTAATGCTAAACCAGTCAAGCAGAAGTTGTGCAAAATGCACCCTCAAGTTGCTCTATTAGTCAAGGCTGAGTTAAAGAAATTACTGGATGCCGGATTCATACGATCTATTAATTACGCTAAATGGATTTCTAACCTGGTGTCGGTGACAAAGCCAAATGGGCTGATCTACATATGTACAGACTTTCGGGACCTAAATAAAGCATGCCCAAAGGATGACTTCCCTTTGCCAAACATTGGCATCATAGTTGACCTCACCGCAGGATATGAGATGCTATCCCTCATAGATGGTTTCTCTAGCTATAATTAGATTTGCATTGCTCCTGAAGACCAGTACAAAATGACATTTACTTGCCCATGGGGTACATATTGTTGGAATGTCATGCCATTCGGTCTCAAAAATGCATGTGCCACATACCAAAGGGCTATGACCACAATCTTCCATGACATGATGTACAAAATAATGGAAGATTATGTAGATGACCTATTGGCTAAATCAATAACCAGGAAAGATCATTTGAATGTGCTTGACACAATTTTCAAGATACTTGAAGAGTACAAAGTCCGGCTAAATCCTAAGAAGTGTGTTTTCGGGGTCACATCAGGAAAAATCTTGGGATACATAGTTTCCCAAAGAGGCATAGAGGTTGATCCAGCAAAGGTCAAAGCCATCATAGACATGCCTCTGCCCAGAGGAATCAGTGAACTAAGAACTCTACAAGGCAGAGTATAATCTATTCGACGTTTCATAGCCCAATTGGTAGATAAGTGTCACCCATTCCAGTATTTGTTGCGCAAGGGTATCCCCTTTGTATGGAAAGATAAATGTCAAGAAGCCTTTCAGCAAATCAAAGATTACCTACTGTCAACACCAGTCCTCATGCCTCCAATTCATGGAAAGCCATTGATACTATACATCTCAACTACTAGTTCAACACTGGGGGCATTACTGGCACAGAATGATTATGAAGGAAAAGAATGAGCCATCTATTACACCAGTTGCACACTGATAGGGTATGAGTTGAACTATACAAACATTGAACATGCATGCCTTGTTGTTGTCTTTGCATCCCAAAAACTAAGACACTATATGCTCAGTCACCAAACACAGCTGGTCGCCAAGATTGATCTAGTGAAATATCTCATAAGTCGGTTGGCATTAACAGGCCGGTTGGCAAAATGGGTCATGATACTAAGCGAATATGACATACAATATGTTGAGCGTAAGGCAATAAAAGGATAGGTAATAGCATATCAATTGGAAGATGCACCGATTCAAGTCACTCATCCACTAGTAACTAATTTTCCTGATGAATCCATTTTTCATACGAAACTGGCAGTACCATGGAAGCTATATTTTGATGGGTCTCATACTAGTCATGGCTCAGGTGCTGGAATCTTGTTTATCACACCACAGGGGGATTCAATTCCTAAGGCATTCTGGATCGCTTTCCCTTGTACAAATAACATTGTCGAATATGAAGCACTAGTCACAGGTCTCAAAATGGCAATTAAATGGAAAATTCAAATGTTGCTTGTATTCGGGGATTCCCAGCTTGTTATCAACCAAGTGAATGATGACTATGAAACAAAGGATGAGAAGTTGCTTCCCTACAAGAGGATGGTGGATAGTTTCCTGACATACTTCCAATTGATTACTTTTGAACAAATCCCTAGGACACAGAATAAGGCAGCTGATGCAATGGCTACTATTGGTTCTCTCTTGGACATCCCTCAAAATGTGTCACAATTTGAGTTCTTAATAGAACAACTTTTAATCCTGGCATATGATATCCCAGAATTAGAAATGGTTTGCGAACTTGTTGGTCCTAACTCTCCCTAGTATCAGGATATTTACGATTACCTAAAATCTCAAACCCGTCCACTGAACCTATCCAATAACCAAAGGAAGTCCTTCATCCAAAAATCTGCAAAGTATGCCATCGTCAATGACACCCTTTACCGCCGTAGTTTTGACGACACCCTCCTTAGATGTATCGACACCAACGAAGCGCGTACGACCTTACGCGAAGTGCACGATGGTATATGCGGGTCTCATTCGAGTGGTCCTACTCTAGCTAAGAAAGTAATGAGACTTGGGTATTATTGGCCAATAATTGAAAAGGATGCCATTGAATGTGTGAGGACTTGTTGCAAATGTCAGATTCATAGTGATTTGATCCATGCTCCAGCACAGGAACTTTGACCAATCACTTCTCCTTGGCCCTTCGCTCAATGGGGACTCAACCTCGTGGGTAAAATTCATCCAACCTCGTCCAATGGCCACAAATTCATTATCACCACCACTGAGTATTTCATGAAGTGGATTGAAGCCATCCCATTAACATATATTACCAGCAAACAAATATCGAAGTTCATCCTTAACTACATCATTTGGCGGTATGGCCTTCCACAATCCATCATCACTGACAACAGACATCCATTTAAAAACCAAGACATTCAAGAGTTATGTGAGCGATTTCACATTCAACACCATTTTTCATCTCCCTACTACCCACAAGGAAATGGTTAAGCTGAGGCATCTAATAAAACCATTGTCAAAATCCTCAAAAAGATTGTCAATGATGTTGGTCGTGACTGGCAAATACAACTCAACCCTACTCTGTGGGCTTATTGAACTAGCATTCGTATGCCTATAGGAGCCACTCCATTTTCCCTAGTCTTTGGCGCTGAGGCCATTTTTCCCATTGAGGTGGAAATTCCTTCATTACGAGTCTCCCTGAAGGGTCTAACTAATGAAGAGGAGTATCGACAATCACACTTGCATGAGCTAGAAATGCTAGAAGAAAGAAGGAAAAATTCACTAAACCATCTCCAAGCATATCAGAACCGTCTTTGTCCTAGCTACAATAAAAAGGTTATGGTCAGACAGTTTGACATTGGCGACCTAGTTCTCATGCAGAACCCCAAGAACCAAGCCGATAGAGAAAAGTCGAGAAAGTTTGAACCAAACTGGTTGAGTCCCTATATTATCATATCTTCTTTTAGTTCTAGATCTTATCAGCTAGCCACACCAGATGGAGAACAACTAACAGATCCCATCAACAATTTACATCTCCGCAGGTTCTACGCATAGCATCAGAGGATTGAGTTGAAAAATCACAAAATACAAAAAAATTGAAAAATGATAAAAAATTGTTGCCTTGACGAAAACCTGGCAAACAGGCATCTTGGTGACACCAAAAAATAAATAAATAAATAAATAAAAGTCAAGAAAATAGTAAAGAGAAAAATTATTCGTTCAATAGTGAAAACCTGGCAAACAGGCGCTTTGGACAAGTACCATAGTGAAAACCTAGCAAACAGGCACCATGCGTAGTCAATCATTGCTCTGCCATCTACTGTCACTTTGTCTGCCTTAGCCTAGGATGAAAGGTATTTTTGAAATTATTACGCAAATCGCCACCACATTCTACCCTACCTGTCATAGTGGATAAACGATTGACATCAAGTCCTGACGATTGTCCATCTAGTAAACCAGCAGCATCCCGTGCATGTTCCTTAAAAATAGCTAAGTCTTAGACCTGACTGGAGGTAAAAATTTTATCATGAAATTGTAGTGGATGTCACACATGATCTTGGCAATTGGCAAAAAGTCCTGAAAAAAGACCAAAAACATCGTAAAAAGTCCTGGAAAAAAAAAAAGACAAAAACATCGTAAAAAGTCTTGAAAAAAGACCTAAAAATCATAAAACGTCTAGAAGAAAACCACAAACAAAACATCAAACTACTCAAAGAACGCAAACACATTGTCATTTCTTGTCAAAGTCAGTAGTATCAATTAGTCTTTGTCATTTGTCCGAACTACGTTGTCTCTGCACATTTGCTACATAGGCAAGACTCACATTTGACTCCCCGAGACATTAAGTCAGTCCATTTAGGTTTGTCAAAATAAAATCATGATTCAAACTTCTATCCTTTGGACAAAGTCATTGGTTGTGTCGAAGTACAAGGTCTCTGAGTGTATGACGTATGCAAGGCCATCTGTCGATGAGCCCCCGAGGCCGCACTAGGTCAGTCCATTAGGGTTCATGACAAGTGCTACACTAGCACACACGTCAGAATATCTTCAAGACAAAGCGAATCACTCCCAAATGGGTAAACTCCTCAGAGAAAATCATGACAATCAGTTGTTTCAACAGGACAATCTCATCAATAGGTCAATCATACCATCATGACAAAATCGGCATATGGTCAAACACAAGTCAAACTCAGTCAAAGCAAATCAAATCATCATAACCTATCAAACTGTCAACTTTTAGGTTAATCTTCAGATGTGTCCTTCTAAAAGATAACCTCTATCATTCATGCCTTAGGATGTGTCCTTCCTAGGCATTGTCACTGTCATTCGGCATTTCATAGGATCCTCTTGGCATCTAAGGATCACTCCTCTTAAAATCAATTTTCTTCAGATATGTCTTTCTGAAGAACCAACTTTGTCATCTATGCCTCAGGATGTGTCCTTCCTAGGCATCGTCATCATCACTATCACATGACATTTGGAGATTAGTTCTCTTGGCATTCATATTATTTAGGATGTGTCCTTCCTGAATTCAAAAAATTTGGACATTTGTTGCTTGAGCAGCATCAAAGCTTTAACACTCGGGCATCTCATCATCATTAAACCTGACATCTTGGCATCAGAACAATGGATATCTAGACTCACTTGGCAAACACTTGAAAATTGTCTTTTGGTTTTTATCATGATATTAGTTTTTCAGCGAGATCCCACTAAGCAGGATTTAGAGAAGCAACGACGTATCATGACGATTGACATGCATGACTACTAGTTTCTCAGCGAGGTCCTGATTTTGGGATTTAGAAAAACAATGACATATCATGGTAAGGGCCCTATTTTTTTATTTTGACAATCATGCCGCTAGTTTCTCAAGGATGTCTTGGAAACAGGATTTAGAGAAGCAACGATGTTTCATGATTTGTCCTTGTCTTTTTCTTCTTGTGGTTGATTATGACAAAAAGACTGGGGCAATCACGTTCTTAGTATGAGTCATGATCATCCTTTTCTGCGACTGCTTGTCTTACGTGATGGTACGACCTTGCACACCTTGATATATGTCATATCACGGTGTTTCTTGGCCATTACAACAGTCTGCCCAATGATGATTAAGAGCAATAAATATTAAGGTCCTACAATAAAGCTTTGAAGGATTTGGTCTAGGAATTAACATGCATTTTCATCAGTCTGGTCATCTTCTCTCATCAGTCTCGTCATCTTCTCTCCTCTATCTCACGATGATATCCTGTGACATCCAAAAACAAAAGTGCATACATGATCATATAAACATTGCATTAGGTCCATATATACATCATCCATAGCGTTAAATCATATACATAATCACAAACATTGCATTAACATAATCAACAACATGACATCCATTTATTAAATACATTATGCACATCATTATCATTATCATCTCACATAAGTAAGCATTGCATCATCATAGCATCAAAATCATAAATAAACATCATAGGACATACATGCTACATCATAAATCAACATCATACATCATGCATATCATAATACATTAAATCAAAGAGCATCACATAACACATGTACACTGCATCAAAACTACATCATCATATAGTATCATCTCAAAAATGTACAAAGTCACAGGATAAAGTCATGGGATATCCCAAAAATGGAGCTCACAGGCTCAATAAACTATACATAGTGTGCCATAATAACAAAATGCTGCTAGGGTAGACTCTCATCATCCCCTCGTGGTGAAGAATGTGGCAGCTACAACTCTGAAGCTGGGACTGAACCAATAGGGGGACCTATCGCAAACTCTACCTGTACCACTAGTGGAAGTGCAAAGGACGGTGTCATCTCTATGGCAATGGATACCTATGATGTCACTACGGCCGGACTCTAAGAAGTAGAGGGATCAATCATTGGTGGTTGTACCTATACCAACCTCTACACTAAACCAGTCGACCCATGGTTGTGACCTGAATGGTGACTCATGGTATACTGGTGTGAGTGATGTGACCTATGCACTGATGTGTGCCCTGTCGAGGCAGATCCTCCAATGCTAGTGTGACTCCTCCTGCCACTGGCACTGCCTGATCTATGGCCACTGCTTGTCCTCGACTGTGACCAAGACAAAGTAGGATCTCGTCGCTCCGGGGGCACTGCCTACTCGTACAATGTCTGATACTACCCCAATCTCGTGCTCACTCTGGCCAACTCCCGAGCCATGTCCCCTATAGGCCCTGTGCATAATGCTATGAACTAAGTGCACCATTGAGCTAAGTTCTGCTAGCGGATCATTGCCTGATCTCGCTCTACCCGAGCCACCTCTAGCTCTCCTTGCAATGCCCTGACCTGTGCCATGCTCTCATCTAATCTCCATTGTAGGTCAGCCACCCTCTGATCTGTCGTGGCATCCTGAGGCAACACTGAACTAGAGGGTATCTCCTCCTCTCCCTCCACCATCCGCCATCTGAGGAGTCTCTTGGCCTCATCCATGGCATTGTCCTCGTCATCATCATCCTCTACCACATCCTCTGCCACCTCCTCCTCTTGTCCCCCCATAGTCACCTCCTCCTCCCATCCCCCCACATCCACCTCCTCCTCCTGGCCTCCCACATCCTCCTCCTCCTCCTGCCTCTCCTCTGTCACATCCACGGCCACATCCTCAGCCACCTCCTCCTCTAGTCTCTCCTCACCCTCTCCCTCCTGTCGGGGCTGCTCCTCTCTCTCTCCCTCCTCGCCAACCTCGGGGATAGCGTCTAATGCTACCCTTGCCGCACATGGGAACACCCTCCGGACCTATCTCTGACCATCCCGCCGTCGCCTCCGGCCATCTCTGACATCATCCCCACCTCTGCCTCCATCTCCACCATCATCCCCGCCTCTACCTCTATCCCTGCCCCTGCCCCTACCTCCGTCTCCAGCCCTACCTCTATCTCTGCCTTCGTCTCCACCCCTGCCTCCATCTCTACCTTCGTCTCCACCCCTGCCTCCGTATCTACCCCTACCACCTCGCCTGGCCCGTGGCACATGAGGAATAACTGACTGTCTATCAACTGGTGGTGGCCCATCTAGATCTGTCAATGGCACTGGCCTGTGTGTCTGCCACCATAGGTCATAATCGGTTGTCATCCTGGGATCAGCTGCTCTTCCCCTCCATCCCCAGGCCTAAGCTACTAGCCTATCAATCTACTGCTCTGCGAAGGCCACTGGAATGGTTGGTCCCCAAGCATACTCTCTAGAGGACCTGGCGTACTCGGCTGTCCCTGCAGGTACACCCTACTGCTCTTTGAACTGCCTCAAGACATGCTGTGGTAAATACATCTCAATGATCAAAGACGTCTGCATTGTCTAGCCAATCAAATATCTGTACTTCCTGCACAGACTCAGGTGATCTGCCTCATCATCCCACTGTTTGCAGTCTCGATACGGCCTCCAAATAAAGGGCATAATCATGTCAATCTGATGCCGCCACCAACCTGTCTCACCCATCTGAGTCTACTGTAAGGCACCGGCATAGTAATAAGCATAAGGTATACCATCGGCCAACTGTGGTCTATCAATTGCTGGACAGAATATGGATATGTGCTCCTAGGCCCATATCATCGTTAGCATAGTCCCACATGAGATGCTCTCTCCTCTCCTATAAGAAATATCATGTAGCTGATGGTAAAGTGTCCCCAGTAAGCAAGGACCCCAAGCATAAACGGTCCTGTCTCGTCTCATACCCACCAAGACGTCTCGGTAGTAAGCTTGAAAGGTCTGCTCGCCATGCCGAGGATTGTAGACGATCCGCTCCCCTCATATCGGCACTTGAAGAATCTGGTAGACGTCCTCCAGAGTAATGGTAGCCTCACCTATCGGAAGGTGGAATGAGCAAGTCTCTAAATGCCATTGCTCACACAACGCAGTCAGTAATTCCCTGTTCGCCTGAATGGCAGGCATGTAGGCAACGTAGAACAACCCTAGTCATTTGGTCGATCTGCTCTCTCACGTATAGATAGGGGCAAGCTGCCTCTACAAAAAGGCAAACAATATATCAACATTTTCTAGACAACTATCTGCAACATCAAAAGCATTAACGGTTTCACATGTACTACAATCGGTTTTAGTAAAAGAAAAAATCAAATGCGTTGCGTGATGTCAATTACGTCGCAAATTTTTGAATGTGTCTCAAAATTTCTCAAATGCATCACAACACGACAGTTGCATCGATTGGTTGCCCAGATGCATCGCATTAAGGAAATTGCGTCATGAATTTTGACACTTGCGACACAATATGGCGAATGCGTTGTTAAAATGTGCAATTGTTGCACAAAATAACAATTGCGGCATTCAAGAACTCATATGCGACTCGGTTAGGCGATTGCCTCACAATTTTTATCAAATGCGTCACATCACCTCATCCACCCTAAGATTAGCTAGACATTCGTGGCGCGATGCATCATATGCGTCGAACGTGCAAATGATTACAGCTTTCACGAATGCAGTTGCGTCACGGCGCAGTTGTTATCTACCCTAGAAACTTAAATTTGGCATGCAAAACAACAAAAATTAAAAAGCAAGACAAGGGTACATACCGTAGGCTCTAAGCCCTTTGGCCATCTGAATGTGCATAGAATCTCACCACGATGCTCTGACACTGGAATCACCATTCTCACTGTGCTCCTTTTCGCTCTGGGCTCTCAAAATTTGCAAGGTAAATAGTGGAAATGAATTGACTTTTACCCCTTTGCCAACCTATTTATAAAGTCAAAATGACATTTCTCAAACAAGGTTATTACTGGAGGCTCATTTGACCATCTTTGACTTCCTCATTAGCTGCTTTAAACATTTCAGAATGCAAAACCGACTGCGCCATTGCTTTTCTGGTCATCGAATTGATTTATTGGGACCCTTTACAAATTTTTCTGTCACCGACTCAAAATTTGAAAAATTTCCCGAGGGGGCAATGATACTCCGTACCTTAAACATTTCAGAATGCAAAACCGACTGCGCCATTGTTTTTCTGGTCATCGAATTGATTTATCGGGACCCTTTATAAATTTTTTTGTCACCAACTCAAAATTTGAAAATTTTTCCAAGGGGGCAATGATACTCTGTACCTTCACTGGGGCATATTTTTGACTTATTTTCTTTGTCACAATGTGACAAGCGACATTATGATGCAAAGAGGGGCAAAATGTAGACACCTAAAAATGACCTAGGCCTACAAGCTTCATTTTTACCACTTTCGTCCTAGCATAATTAATACATTTAATTATGTCCTTGGTCCACGTTCGACTATTGATTAAATAATTCATAATTATTTAATTAATTCATGTATTTTATTCTTCATGATTATTAAATAAATAAATTTTATTTATTTATTAAATACATCATTAATTGTCTAAGTCTTCCCTTAATTAAATAAATTTCTTAATTTATTTAATTACCCTTCGTCATATATTTCTTCCTGATTATTAAATAAATAAGTTTCATTTATTTATTTAATATGTCACTAATTGTCATAATTAAATGAATTGATTAATTTATTTAATTAATTAATATTATCTGCTAAACTAAATAATTATCTTTAATTATTTAATTGTCAAAATTAATATTCCTCTCATTTTAAATAAATTAAAATATTTAAAATGTCATCACAATCTTAACTGTCAGTCCATTTTGATAAATAATCTGAAAAAGGTTATTTGTTATCTCATAAAATCCATATTTTGAATTAATTTAATTCAAAATAGTAACTAATCTTCCAAAAATCAAGTAATTGGGCAGATTCTTGATTTTCCAAATCTGATCTTCAGTGCAACTCTTATCTTCTTGATTTTTTGAATCTCACAAATCAGGCAGTCTTTATCTTCTTGATTTTTGAAAATCCTTATTTTCTAATTAATTTATCTCATTTATTCTCCACCACCGATCTAATAATCTGAGATATTATCTTGACCATTTGATTAATGAATTTGCCCTAACCCTAATTAGGGATTCTCATATTTAATCTGGACCTTTCATTTTAGGTTCTCATCATGAATTAATCTCACTCGTCCATCCAAATGGCATTTTCTATAAAATGCCATTTTCCTCTCACTTTTCGATTACACACGCACATATTATAGGCATTACACTTTTGCACTTGCACACTTAGATTTCTCATAGCATTTATTATTTTCATTTAACATGTTTAGGCATTCTCAATCATAGTCATAGGCATAGACTTTAGACATTTTATGCAAATCCTTCAAGGCTTGTTGTAGGACTTAGACATTTGCAGATTGCTAGCACAATGAATCTGAGGGCAAAGCATCATCCAACAAATAAGAAGGTACTATGGAAGTAATCATGGAAGTTTCGAGAAACAGGTATAACCATTTTATTATTTTATTTCCTTTGTACTTGATAGGACTTTGGGTTTTTGTCTTTTGCATTGAATCGATTGATCTAATCTAACCTTAGAAATTACCCTTAGTTACAGATAGATGCCTAGATAGGTGTATGGATGGATGGATATGGTAAGCATGCAAAGGATGCCAAGGATTATCTTGCGATAAGATAAGGTGTTTAGATAAAGAACATGCTTATTTGGATAATGCTTCATGGCTCAGATACTGTTGGGTAGGATAGGATCAATGACAATGACCCATGCCAAGATTTTTACCATAAGCAAGTGTAAAGTGTGCACCAAAATTTTATCAAAATAACTTGGATTATGGATGTAGATGGATGAAAATGGATTGGATCAATGGTTTATGGATGAATGGATTCATTATGGATAAGATGGATGGAATGCTCAATTTATTACAGATGGGATGAGATGCTTTCACTTGAAGTGGCGCACATAGATGCTCGATTCTACACATGACGCCTATTTTCCAGGTTTTCGTCATGGTCTTGCCCAAAGTGCCACCATAGTGGTTTGCACTAGAGGATGATTTTTTTCTCTTTATTGTTTTCAATCCTTTTTCTGATTTTTTTGGATTTTCATATTCTTTTGTATTTTTCTATGAAAGATTTTAAGCTCATGTTGAATCACAAGGTGTTGCTGATGTAGATGCCCTTGTCATAATGTGCCATCAATATCCTACTTGAAGAAGTTGCTTTGCTAAGATACGTGCACTTGAATGCAGCTTTTGGGATTCTTGATTTTCTTCATTGATACTACAGTTGACTTCATCTTGGTGCACACATCATGATAGAATGCCTTCTGAATCCTTATGATAAAGGGTCAATGTGAGAATTGGAGATCATGTGTGGAGGTGTGGATGGAGTTTGTTTAGGTATAGGAGATGGATTAGTTAATATTTTGGAATCTTTGACTCTCCAAACTTGGGAAGATGAGCAATGATGGGTGGATACGGAAGTGTGAATGGAATTAAGACCAACTGCTTGATACACTTTGTATGTCGCTAAAAAATCTGCCCTAACATTTTTTCCTCTTTCTATCCATTCTATTCCAAAGGAATCAAAGGCTTCAATAGTATCCCAAATCTCATTCCTTTATTGTCTAAGCCTTATATCCTTAGTGACAAATCTAGACCTAATCTGGGAAAATACTAACTCAGAATTCCCCAGTACTCTTAGCAACTTAATGCCATGTTTGTAGGCTAATTTCAAACCAGCCAAGAGGGCTTCATACTCAACAACCTTGTTTGTTAAGCAAATTATAAAAAAAAATAGTACCTGAAGGTTTTACCTTGTGAGAGATGAGGATAACTCCTGCACTCGAGCCTTCCTTTGAACATGCTCCATCATCAAGAGGTTTCCTTCTTCAGATGTTTCTAGGACCTCCCTATCAATCGATGTAGGCTTGACTGCTTCTTCTATCATTTCTTCCTCAATTTGAAAAGTGTCTAAACCAATATCCAAAAAATTAATCTGTACTATTCTTCAGGTTCTTCAATGTGTTCAATTATGTGAGGAGCTCTTCATTGTCTATTGATCTTGACATCTTTCTAGTCAATGGAAAAAGTTGCATATGACAAGTCACACTAAATACTCCCACTCATGGAAGCACTCCAGTGTCTAGACAACAACATTCCATAAGGTGGTTGGATATCCACCACTGTAACACTCACCTACAAATCCTTTTCAGGAAATGCCGCCAATTTATACAGAACTTTGTTGATCACCCCAATGATAGGAACTTCCCTTGAATCCATAGCATAACATTTCCCATATGTATTGTCAACCTTTAAACCAATCTCTTCCATGATCTTTATTGACATTACATTGCTTTAGGTCGTTGAGTCTATCATGCAATTTCTAAGAAACTTACCATCAATGATTAAGCTTAGAAAAAATGGATTAACATGATTTGGATTGGCAGTAATAGTGGTTCCCAGATATATCTCTAGATTTTCATTGATCACTACTTCCGCCTAAACATTCTTTTCTTGGCTTGTGCTTGTTTTAGGTTGATTTATTATTATTTTATCCTTCCCACTTGCAAAAATACTATAAATAAGAGCAATAGTTTTATTGTTCTACTCATCTACTCTCATCACTTCAAGGAGTGGGACTATGACTTTGACTTGAGACAATACCTGAAACATACCAATTGGAGAATAAGTCAGTAACCTAGGGATTAGACATTCTGTAGGAGTTGCCTTTTCACCTTGTCCCTAGACCTTTTTAGCATTGGGTTTCACATCCTTATCCTTCTCAGCTTAAGGAACAACTTCATTATCAATCTTTTCCTTAGTTCCATTTTTGGCCCAAATTCTCATCTCCTTACCCTCCTTCAGTTTTGTCTCTTCCCTTTTGTTCCCTATTTTTGCTTATTTGTTTCTTGCATTATTTTCTTTAACAAACAAGCTACCTCACCTACCTGGATTACCATTCATAGTTCTATTCCTTAAATGGTAGTCACTCCTTTCATTAGCAACCAATGCAATTGTATACCTTTCAATCTCCTCACTGGAGGGTCTTCTCAAAGAATCATCATCTGATTCAAAAGTATAGAGCGTGCAATCATTCTCGCCATCTTCATCTAAGAATACTTGTTGATGATAAGAGTTTATCTCCTTCCTCTGAACATCAACATCACTCATGTGAGGCTCATCATCTGAGGAATACTCTTCACAACCAAGGTCTGAATTAGTCATGAGTACATTTGTCATCTCATGATGATCTTGCAAAGAATCAGATCTTACTTGACTATCTTGAGCTTCTTCTACCGACATTGCCACAACACATTGTTGTGAAGAATGGGGCATCTGAAAAACTCCACACCATGGTAAGTCTTTAGTAACATTGGTAGAATGCTTTTGTAGAGGGTATGGTGTACATTGGACATTTTTCTGATTATTTTTAACTGGCTTCCCATTATGCCAGTTTGTATGATAGGGGTAATCCTGCAATCTTGGGGGCCTTTCATTTCTCCAGAATTGTGTCCTATCATTCTTAGCTTCATTTTGCAATAAGCTAAGAACCTGATCTATCTTTTCATCTGGAGCAGCAGTTTTACTAGCTTTATCAGTTTGAGCTCTTAAGCTTTTTTAAGCCTTGGGGTCTTCTCTTCTTCTTGTTTTACCAGAGGCTCTCCTATTGTTTTCAATGTTGACCACCATCTTGTAGGCCTCTGTCAAATTCTATGGGTTATTATCCCTAAGTAGATAACACATCTTACAATTATAAGCATTACAATAAGTCACCAAACATGCATCAGCATTAGGCCATAGATAGGAAGGGGCTCTATTCATAGACTTCTAAAATCTTGTGTTGAATTTAGTAACCAACTCATTATGTCCTTTAGTGATATTATTGAAGTCATTCAATATAAACTTGGGATCAGTTTGATCCCCATACTACTCTCTAAAAACTCTATAGAAAGACTCCTTTGAATCAATACTTGCATCTAGTAACCCCCTATACCAATCCCTTGCATCTTCGGTCAAGGATTACATAACGTATTTCATAGCAACATCATCATCTCATAACTCAAAATCTTCCACAAAACTTTGGAAGGCTTTCAAGTGATCTTCACTACTGAAAGCATTATTACCAGTAAATTTAGGAAGATGTTTCCTTGCATTATTTGGGACAAGGTTTGGGTAACCAGGAATATTGTCAAAACACAATTTCCTATATCTATTAGTTTGAGGTGGCCTCCTAGGATGTCTATCCCTATGATTATCCCTTTGTTCATCATCCTTCTTATTGTCAAATTTATATGCATTTGTACCTTTTCCACTTCCATTATTTCTACCATTATTATTCTTATCTTCTTCATCATCCTTAGAATAAGAACTATTATTCTTGTTACCTCCTCCACCTTCACCACCCGGGTTTCCACAACCACCTCCACCAGGACTATGCCCTCTTGATTTCTTCTTGTGAGATACACTATAATTCTTCCCAAAGCTTGAAGGATCTAGAGTTGGTATAGACATTTTAAGGGAATCTTCCTAGCCATTTTTTCATTGGTCACTTCAATTTAAACCTTCTTCAAATCTTCCTACAACTTCTCATTCACCAGATGCAATTTCATGAGTTTAGGATTCGAGGGTGCAACAGATGAAATGTGAGCAGCTTTGGGGTTATTTATAGGGTTTTTTGCAGATGAGGTGTGGGTATTTTTTTTACTACTACTGGTGAATGTGGGTATGTGCAGGACCATCATGGAAAAAATAGGCCCTTAAGTGGTGAAAAATTCAGAAAAATCAAAGTTAGGCTACTTGATGTAAAAATTTGAATAAGTTATCTATATTATTTCAAAAATATGTGAGAATAGAATCTGTAGCAAATTGAATGTAGTTTCTAAACTCCTAGGTTTATTTTTAAAAAAATCTATTTGGTGAAAATTTAAAATTTGAATGCAATAGTACTTAAATTTTAGGGAAAAATAAGAATGGTGTATAATCGGCCACTTCCAACCATAATAAAATGATAACATTTTTTATAAGATTTTAGATATAAGTAGAGGACTCATGTCTCAATGTGATGCATATTTTTTGTAACTTTTCCAAGTAAATAATTAATTATGAATTTTTTATTACAAATTTTAAAAATATAAAAAACTCGTATGTCTGACCACCTTAACTTGGTCAAAACTTCATGAAATTCATTTTTTTAATCCTATAGTATGAAAAGCATAGAATGTGACGAATGTTTTGGATTCAAAAAATGTGATACCATTTGAAAGCTATAGATGTTTTTTAGTCAACCTATCAATTAGGACTTTAGTCGTAATTCAAATAGAAAATGAATAATAATAATTTATTAATTCAAAGTAAAGCATAATTTATATTGGTGGAAAGCTGAGAATCTCCTTTGAAAACCCTTTTTATTTCATCAATTTTGGGTAAAAAAATTCGTCAACCACATACCCTACACATACCCATCATGATCCTGCACATACCCATGTATTAAAAGTATTCTTCTGGGTCTGATCCATGGGTTTCTTCCCATGATCTACAAATGATTTTTTCTTAGGAGGATCAATGGTTTTAGTCGTAGTAACAATTGTTGCATAGGTGTTAGTAGTAGGATTTCAAATCTAGATTGTTACCTTAGGAATTTCATGGGTAGCTTGGGCTACTATTTTCCCAGCATTCTCTTTAGAAGCTTTATGCCTAGCAAACCTCAATCTACTGCTCCACTTATTCTAGAAAACCTCTTGAACATGTTGGAACCTTTCAAATGCATCATGTATTCCTTTATAGATTGACCATAAGGATTTTTCTCTAAGGGCTACCCTAGTTAATATGTGGCCTAGAATTTCATCAGCCATATCCTTTGTAATCTTGTCCATATTCTCTTGAGCGTGTTCTTCTTACACTTGGTTGTTTGGAGTTTGACCTTTAGGGCAGTAATTCTTATTTTGAAGGTTTCTTTATCTTGTAGTGAGGTACTAGATGGGGAAGTAGGCAAGGTCCTCTGACCTACCCTAATCATAGTAGTGTTCAATTTATTGTATTCCTCAAGTATTTTGTTATGCTTTTCCAACAATTTCTTATGCCTGGCCTAAGAGATCTCTATTGTGGGTATTTGCAGGCTCACGATGGGCCAAAAAGTGGCAATATGACGGGTATGTGGCTGACGACTTTTTTTTAATCCAAAATTGATGAAATGAAAAGGGTTTTTAAAGGAGATTCTCAGCTTTCCACCAATATAAATTATTCTTTACTTTGAATTTAATAAATAATTATTATTCATTTTCTATTCAAATTATGACTAAAGTCTTGATTGATACACTAATTGAAAATAATCTATAGCTTTCAAATTGTATCACATTTTTTGAA
This sequence comes from Sequoia sempervirens, assembly GCA_007258455.2. Classification (NCBI taxonomy): domain Eukaryota; kingdom Viridiplantae; phylum Streptophyta; class Pinopsida; order Cupressales; family Cupressaceae; genus Sequoia; species Sequoia sempervirens. The sequence goes on from VDFB02193867.1 coordinate 607,611,735, forward strand.
TCCAAAACATGCATCACATTCTATGCTTTGCATACTATAGGATTAAAAAAGAAAAAATGATTTCATGAAGTTTTCACTAAGTTAAGGTGGTCAGACATACGAGTTTTTTATATTTTGTAAAAGTTGTAATAAAAAATTCATAATTAATTATTGACTTGGAAAAAAAATACAAAAAAATCTGCATCACATCGGGGCAAGTCCTCTACTTATATCTAAAATCTTATAAAAAAATATTATCATTTTATTATGGTTAGGGTGGTCAGACAGACACCTACTTCTTATTTTTCCCCTGAAATTTAAGTACTATTGCATTGAAATTTCAAAATTTCACCAAATATATTTCTTTTTTTTTAAACAAACCTACTAGTTTAGAAACTACATTCAATTTTCTATAGTTTCTATTCTTACATATTTTTGAAATAATATAGATAACTTATTCAAATTTTTACGTCAAGTTGGTTAACTTTGATTTTTCTGATTTTTTTGCCACTTAAGGGCCTATTTTTCCATGATGATCCTGCACATACCCTTGTGTCAACACTCAACATGGAAGTATGCATTGTTAACCTTGCATCCTGTGGAGATGTCGTCTCTGAATCCCTTCCTATAATCAAGTCTCTTGAAAGGCCATTCATTGTCCTGCTATGTCTACATCTCCTTGAGTCTAATGTTAATGACCAAACAAATAATGCATGTAAATTGGGGCTAAATCCCGAACCAAATGTTTTCTCATCAAAATTTTCCTCTGATACCATAGCATTTGGGTCATTCTTGATTGCATCTAGACCAATTATTGAGGACAGGTTCCATCTTGGCATTACTAGTACCCCACTTTCTTTGACCTATCTCCTAGCTTCCATAGGATTCATTTGCTCAATTTCTCAAATAATTTGCTCTTCAATCCTTATTTTGAATTCTTCCTACTATGAAGGATCCACTCCTTCCTAAACCGTTTGTATCCTCTTATTTATTTTGTCAACTTTCAACTCAACAATGTATTATCTAGATTCTTTCGATGCCACAAAGGAATCAACCTCTAGGAATTTGGCATAGGCTAAAACCCTTGCATCATTATCATGGCTTTCATCATACTCCCAAGGTACTAGCCTATCATCTGGAACAAATGGTTCCATTACATCTCCATCATCAGGGTGAGAAAATTCATGCTCCACTCCTTGCTCAAGATGCATTGATTCAGTAGATGGTTGTTGTACATTTTCCTCAACACCTTATGATTCATGAATATTTGTAGGAGGCAACTCCATAAAAGTAATATCTTCAATATCTATGGGCTGCTACTCTTCTAGTGTTCTAAGCCCCTTTGGTTGACCACCAGTTTTCAATAAATGTTCCGGTAGAGCCTTTTGAGCTAGTTTCTTTGCTTGTTGCACATTCTCTAGGAAAGTATCATCACTTAAATCACTAAGAACCAATTCCATCCTTATAAAATTTTCAATGAGGTTCTTGTAAGGAATTTCATAATAATAATTTTGAGTAGAAGCCCTATGCTCAACCTTAGCAATTTTCATCCAAATATTTTCTCTATCCTAGACAACAACATATGTTGGAAAATTCCTTATCACATCTTCCCTATAAAAGAAATCATGAGGTCCATATCCTGAGATTCCCTTTTCATCTTTTCTCTATTGATGTGTCCTTCTCGATCAAAATTTCTTGTAGAGGATACTTTCATTATCAGATTATTGATTATTATACCAAATACCTCATATGCTTCCTTTGCCAATACAAAAAATAACTTAGTCAAAGGATAAATTTAATGCAATGATGGAGGCCTTTTGGATCACAATGATCCACTTTCCACATTATCTCAGTGAAAGCCAACCTATCAAAAATAAATCTAGGTATTATATGTGGTGCTACAAGAGTCCTATAACACCTTTTGATCGTACAATCCTCATACAAATGCCAATCTAACCAATTGCACTCATAATTTGGCTCATCACGATATTCTTTTGGCCTTAACAATGCTTGAATTGTTCTATAAATCCTATCATCCAATGCAACACCCATTTGTACCAGAATAGTGTGTTTTAAGGAGTTACAAAATCTAACATAATTTGAATTTGGGTGGTGTAAGTCCAAAATGTTTTTCTACATTTGGAGATGAAATATATTATTTCTTTCATCCACTTGTCTTAACCTCATGCCCTTTCCAAATATTTCCCTTCCCTGATATAATATCATATGCATCAGTAGTGAATAATGTCTCAATGTAAATGGCATTCTTGTCTCCTTCAATCTTACCAAATCATAGTGTAACTAATCAACAACTCTGCTAGCATAGTCAAACCATGTGTGCTTACTCTTATGTTGAATTTCAATGATCATAAACAATAGGGTTGAGGCTATCCTTCCATCAAACTTCACCCTGAGCATAGGTCTAACACAACATGAAGTATGTGTATCTAAAATAGTCTGCAAATTCTTCACAATCTAGGGGTTCAACTTTTTTGAGTGCAAACATAACACACTTATCTCACCTATGCCTTGGAAATTCACCTCTTCAGAATCAAAACCTATGATCAACATATTCCTTCTACAGCTTCTCCATGTTGATCTTTTCACTAGAATTAGGTTTCATTCTGAAAACTTCCACAAATTTTCTAAGTACCTTCATTTCTAAAATGCTCCTACCCTCAGCATCTGGGATTAACCTATTCACATCGTCATATCTATCTAAAGGGTGCAACATTAAGTCTACCTCCACAAAGACATTAAGGACAACCAATTTCCCTTAGTCATAACCCTAGACATTTTTACCAAGATTCCAAGCATCTCTTCTTGTGAAAGAATACAAAAATAACTCCCATCCAACCTCTGGTACAACAATGTCAGCAATTCTATCTCCAAGGTCTTTGAAATTGGTGGTTAGTATTCCTTCCCCTGTAGCCTTCATACCACTTGCCTTGACGTCTAGCGATTGGAATTTATCAATTGAAGTAGGTGTATTCCTTTGGTTGGCCCTTTTTCTTCTTAGTCACTTTAGATGTTTGGGGTGGGTCATGAGGAACCTTCTATTTCTTCTTCTTGGGTATAGGTATTGAAGATGACAACTGACCAAGTTGACTCATCTTGGCTTCTTCAAGGATTTTGGCTTTGGAATTAAGCTAGGTTTGGGATTGCTTCTCTATTCTTGGTAGCTCAAACTCAAGTTCATATATAACTCTACCCAATTAGGAAACTAGATACTTAATCAAAAGAAGTCAGAAACCCTAATTAATCATTGAAAACACTTCAGAAATTTTAGTTCAATATACTAGTTCTTGCAAATTATCAAAAGAAACTAGTGGCATTTTGATGGAAACTTACCTAGGAACAACTCCTATGCAACTTTCTTTAGCTTCAGCTCTGGTTTCTTCGAACTCTTCTTCAACTCCTCAAATGTTCGAATGAGAGGAAAATACAAATTATAAACCCTTTTTTGTATGAATTCAGCTGAGTACACCTACCATTAATGGCACAAGAAGGCTTTTGTGAGTAAATAATTACTCCCCAAGTTGGTCATTCCTATTTGAAACCCTAAAAATGTAACAACCTAATTGGTTACTCTTGGGTATGGGTATGGGGGCCAAAATCCTAAGGGACATGTCCCCCTGTACCATTGTTTTAAAACCCTAAAAATGTAACAACCTAATTGGTTACTTATCCCTCACTTCAATTTCATTTGATTGATGTATCCCCCACCTCCAACTCCTTTACATGCTCTCCACCCTTTATATTTGAACAAGAAGAATGAAAAATTCATAGCACATCTAGTATTTTACAACTTACAATTAATTTATGTGATTTCATTTTTAAACACTATCTTATGAAAAAACAATAGTTATTACAATTTAGATCACAAAATTACTCACATTACCCTTCAACTCTCATAGAATCTAAATACAAGCTACACCAAAAAGCAATGACTTTTAATCAAAGAAAAAACATAATGCAATACACTAACAAATTATATGGATAATAAAAATCTCACCCACAACACTGATAGAATACCAATAAAGTGTGGTAAATACTCACTAATGACACCATTTACTCCATTATTTCTCATCAACAAATTCATCATTTTGAATATAAGGAAATAGGGTTCCAGCCCTTAAGAGAGATGGAACTAGGAGGGGGCCTATTTCACTTTAGTTCATTCAAGGAAACCATAGAGATATTAATCTAGTGATGGAAATGAGGGAAAGAGATTTGCAATAAGGTGTCTTAGGGGTGTGATTAAAGACTAAAAGGGGGTTCACCACCAAGCAAAGGCTTGGAAAGAAAGATATGAATGCAATTTGAAAACCTAACTATATGGAATACAGTATGAAACTAAAATACAGAATGGAAAACTGGGAATGAATAGAAAGGAACTTGGAAGAAAGATGTAGCCAAAAAAAAAATCTGAAACCCTAAAATTCTACTATTTGAAGCTCACTCGGACTCATACGCCAGTCTGGGCAATTTAATCCTAGACTAGGGTTGTTGTGTAGAAACTGTAATCTCCTAGTGACTGACTTGGATCTCCTGAAATATGGAAAAAGATAGTATTGGGACTCAAACGCCCAAGGTGGCGATTTAATTCTAGTATTAGGGTTTGTTGGAAACTCTAGTATTCTTTGGTGATCTCTTGTAGCTTCTCTCCTATCAAATATCTAAGTCTGAAAGCTTGAATTCTTACCTGTAGGTGACTTTTTGTGAATATGACAACTTTGTGACAACTTGAAAACTTTCTTCAATCTAGTAACTTAGTCTTCAAAGGATCTTCAAGCTCTAAAACACCTAGATTTGCAATCACACATGTAGAGAGAGAAAAACTTGTTTATTTTTAGGAAATAGGGGTTTGTGTTGGTCAAACCCCATTTAGGTAACTAAACCTTATGATGAAATAATGAATCATGAAACATGAACAATGATACCTTGAATGATGTCTTGAAATGTAAATTTGTAATCTAACATGAAGTGGCCATGAAGAATGTAGATCTTGATCTTGAATTAGATGTGGAGCAATGCTTAACTTGGATCTTGAATACTACATCACAATACTAGCTCAACAACGTGCTTGATGCTTTGGGATAATGGATCTTGAGTTGATGCAATAATATTCTTCAAATCTACCTTTGAATGCTCTTAAAATTCTCTTGAATGTTCTTGAATGCTCTTGTGAACTCTTGTGAAAGTGCTCTTGATTGCTTATGAAATTATAGGATGAAACTATGTGAAATAATTTTATATTTATACTTGTTTATGCCAAATTTCTCAAAATTACAACACTACAAGCCAACATTAGATCTAGGAGGATAAAATCCCACCAAGAACTGAAATCAAAATGGGTCCTGATTAGAGTGGAACTCATACACCCAAGGTGGCTTATGAGTCTTAGTGGCTCAAAAATGAGGCACAAACTCCAAGACAGGTCATGTTTAATGTGAAACTTGAAATCAGGTCCCAAGACCTAGGTGGGACTCATATGCCTAAGGTGGTTTATGAGTTCCAGATCACCGAATTTAGAACATGACCCAAAACATTGAATTATGATTAGTTATTTTATAAGTGTTAGGACTATCCATGGAAAGATGCAATTAATAAGGCTTGTAGATGCAAAATAGGACCAATTAAGCCATAAATAAGCCCAATTAATTAATAAAACCTTAGATTAGTGTGAAAGTGTTAGTATACACTTTGCAACACCCTAAATAAGGCATAATTAGGTTCATTATATCATTAATTATTCTTTCCCAAATTAAGTGTGAAATAGGGCTACATTTTCCTACACTACACATTTTATCTCTCATCTTGGCGGGCCCTACAACTTCTATGTTCTATCATTTTATGTATGTTATGGTTCCTCTAACATGCATTTTTTTAGGAAGAATAGAAACGTCCATGGACTCCTTGTCCCATCGGATAAGGAATGAACCACCAAACCAACTCACTATTATGATAATATTTAATCTAACTATTAACTAACCTACATTTAAATAAATTTGCATTCATTTATTATTTATCTAATCTATACTTTAAACTAATGATATAATATAAATTTTAACATTCCCCCTTTATTACATCAATCCAAACAAGTGATAAAACACTACAAATATTGAACATAGAAACCCTTTTGAAAAATATGATGAAGTGCCTTGACCAATTCTAACACCAAACTAAATCCACCACTAGATCTCTTGACTATCAAGTTTCCATGCACAATGAGAGAAAAACTCTCCTTTGAGAGTCTACTTTCCTTTGAAAGTGTTATTATCCCTTCAATGTCATGAGAACCAAGTTATTCTTATATGAAACAAAACAATATTACTCACAAATAAAATATCATCACATTACAATTTCAATTATAGTTTATAACTAAACATGAAATGATTTCTTAGTTAGAATTGGCTCATTCCTCAATCCGCAAGATTTGTGGGAGTAGCTTCTTAAGATCAAGATGTAAAAATCCCACCATATTTGTTCCTAAATTTATTCCATTTCTAGAATCAATAGTCATTTATATATTTGGTGGAATTGAAATTTCTTCAAGTAATTTGAATTAATTTCAAGTTATGCATTTTAGGAAATAAATATATACAAACCCAATTGAATAATCAATTTTCTTAAAATTTTGGTACTATTGACATGACTATGTACTTAAGATCTAAAAATGTGGAGTAAATATTTTATGAAAATTACACATAAAAGATATCTTAAACACATGTATTTAAAAAATACGAAACACCAAGATCTCACAATGTCTTTTAAATAGATGTGTTTAATTTAGATTGTGTGTTAATTAATTATTTACTTGTACAACATTAAATTGACTTAGACAACTTATATAGAATGAATTGTTAAAATCATTGTCATCCTTGGTAAATACCATTAAAATTTTATGAATATCATCTTAATTATCGAGTTTTTTGTTTATATAAGTTATATATATACTAACAAAAGCTACTTTTATTTTTAAAACATTATTCCCATAGTCAACTGCAATTGAAGATTAGATTTCAAAAAAAAAATTGGAATATCATCTTGTTTATCATTAAACTTTTTTCTCTTATAAATTATATATAGTGAAAACAGAAAGCTACTTTTATTTTTAAAATATTATTCCCATAGTGAAAATAGAAAGCAATTGAAATATTGACATGACTATGTACTTAAGATCTAAAAATGTGGAGTAAATATTTTATGAAAATTGCACATAAAAGATATCTTAAACACATATATTTAAAAAATACGAAACACCAAGATCTCTCAATGTCTTTTAAATAGATGTGTTTAATTTAGATTGTGTGTTAATTAATTATTTACTTGTACAACATTACATTGACTTAGACAACTTATATAGAATGAATTGTTAAAATCATTGTCAATTGCAATGGAAGATTAGATTTTAGAAAAAAAAATTGAAATATCATCTTGTTTATCATTAAACTTTTTTCTATTATAAATTATATATAGTGAAAACAGAAAGCTACTTTTATTTTTAAAATATTATTCCCATAGTGAAAACAGAAAGCAATTGAAATATTGACATAACTATGTACTTAAGATCTAAAAATGTGGAGTAAATATTTTATGAAAATTGCACATAAAAGATATCTTAAACACATATATTTAAAAAATACGAAACACCAAGATCTCACAATGTCTTTTAAATAGATGTGTTTAATTTAGATTGTGTGTTAATTAATTATTTACTTGTACAACATTAAATTGACTTAGACAACTTATATAGAATGAATTGTTAAAATCATCGTCATCCTTGGTAAATACCATTAAAATTTTATGAATATCATCTTAATTATTGAGTTTTTTGTTTATATAAGTTATATATATACTAACAAAAGCTACTTTTATTTTTAAAATATTATTCCCATAGTCAACTGCAATTGAAGATTAGATTTCAAAAAAAATAATTGGAATATCATCTTGTTTATCATTAAACTTTTTTCTGTTATAAATTATATATAGTGAAAACAGAAAGCTACTTTTATTTTTAAAATATTATTCCCATAGTGAAAATAGAAAGCAATTGAAATATTGACATGACTATGTACTTAAGATCTAAAAATGTGGAGTAAATATTTTATGAAAATTGCACATAAAAGATATCTTAAACACATATATTTAAAAAATACGAAACACCAAGATCTCTCAATGTCTTTTAAATAGATGTGTTTAATTTAGATTGTGTGTTAATTAATTATTTACTTGTACAACATTACATTGACTTAGACAACTTATATAGAATGAATTGTTAAAATCATTGTCAACTGCAATGGAAGATTAGATTTTAGAAAAAAAAATTGAAATATCATCTTGTTTATCATTAAACTTTTTTCTATTATAAATTATATATAGTGAAAACAGAAAGCTACTTTTATTTTTAAAATATTATTCCCATAGTGAAAACAGAAAGCAATTGAAATATTGACATAACTATGTACTTAAGATCTAAAAATGTGGAGTAAATATTTTATGAAAATTGCACATAAAAGATATCTTAAACACATATATTTAAAAAATACGAAACACCAAGATCTCAAATTGTCTTTTAAATAGATGTGTTTAATTTAGATTGTGTGTTAATTAATTATTTACTTGTACAACATTAAATTGACTTAGACAACTTATATAGAATGAATTGTTAAAATCATCGTCATCCTTGGTAAATACCATTAAAATTTTATGAATATCATCTTCTTAATTATTGAGTTTTTGGTTTATATAAGTTATATCTACACTAACAGAAAGCTACTTTTATTTTTAAAATATTATTCCCATAGTCAATTGCAATGGAAGATTAGATTTCAGAAAAAAAAATTGAAATATCATCTTGTTTATCATTAAACTTTTTTCTATTATAAATTATATATAGTGAAAACAGAAAGCTACTTTTATTTTTAAAATATTATTCCCATAATCAACTGCAATGGAAGATTAGATTTCATTAAAAAAAATTGGAATATCATCTTATTTATCATTAAACTTTTTTCTATTATAAATTACATATAGTGAAAACATAAAGCTAATTTTGTTTCTATTTCAAAAGTCAACTGAAATGTAAGACTATTTCATCTTTTATAAATATAGTGAATATACTCGCTGTCCCACCGGGTACGGAATGGACCACCAATCCACCTTTTACATATGTGAGTATAAGATTCGCTTGGGGAAAGTAGGACAAGGAAACTATGGCATATGTCAAGATGGGTTTTAAAATACTATTTATGTAGTCAACGGTAATGGATGAGAAGCTTCCATGTTTTCTATGCTTAGAAGTATCTAAGGAGGTGGATAGATAAGATGGCCAATGAACTATAATTAAACGTGTACGGCCACTACCTTGTTCACAAGTAATCTTCCAATACTCCCTCAAAGAGAAAATTGCAATTTGTTCTCGAAGAGTATGGAAGAAGAGAAGCAGCAGCTTCATGTTATGATGGTCCCTTGGCTTGCATACGGCCATATAAGACCCTTCTTAGAGCTGGCCAAGAGATTGTACGATCAAGGTCTCAAAATTTCCTTCCTCTCAAGTCCCCTCAATATCAGATGGATTAGGCAACAGATAACACAGCTACACCCCATCCCTGAAATTGATCTGCTGGAGCTTCCACTGCCCACCATAGATGGACTCCCGGAAGGCGTTGAGTCAACTGCAGATTTGAAGCGTGGAGGAACATTTGGCCTACTTCTCAAAGCCATGGACGAGTGGGAGAAACCATTCGAAGCCCTGATGGGAAGGCTTTCGCCGGATTTTGTAATCCACGATATGACACAGTACTGGGCTTCTACCATCGCCGCCAAACTGGGCATTCCCACCATATTTTTCCTCATCACCTCGGCCGCAAGTACAGGATTCCTTAAAGGCCATGATGCCAACATAACAAAGTATGGCATGACAGTTCCAGATCTGACAGTGCCGCCACCTGGTTTCCCCTCGGTGCACATCCGCTTTTCACCCTTTTCAGCGCGGAAGAACGTGCAAGTACATAAAAGTAAGGAAGAGCACATTAATATGGCCCAGCGGTGGAACATGTGTTTACAGAGCAGCTGGGTGATACTTTTCAATAGCTGCGTAGAGCTCGAAGGTAAATACTTGGACTATTTGCGAACAATCCAACGACAGCCCGTGATTCCCGTGGGAATACTGATGCCCGATCTGCCGCCGTTGCCGGCTGCGGACCGTTCCTTGGCCTGGCTTGAGCTGCAGCAGCCCCGTTCGGTGGTGGTCGTGTCCTTCGGTAGCGAATGTATTCTCACTAGTCAAGAGCTCGCTGCGTTGGCGTTGGGCTTAGAAGAAAGTGAGGTCCCATTTCTGTGTGTTCTTCTCCGCCAGATGGCTGCTGAGCTGCCCCAAGGCTTTGTGGAGCGCACCCATTCAAGAGGACTGTTGGTGACGGAGTGGGCACCTCAATTGCACATTCTCAGCCATTCTTCCGTGGGAGGGTTTCTCACTCAGTGTGGGTGGAATTCAGTGACAGAAGGATTGAGGTTTGGGGTGCCACTAGTAACCATTCCACTGCAGCACGAGCAGTACTTAAATTCTAAGCTCATAGCTGATGAACTCAAGTTGGGGATGGAGGTCAGGAGAAATGAGGAGGATGGTTCTTTCTCCAGGGATGACGTCAGTATGGCTGTTCGCAGGTTAATGGAGGAAGAGGAAGGCAGACACATCAGATCTAACGTTCAAGAGACCAGTAAAGGCTTGATAAGCAACGACTGCCAAATTTATCGATCAAACATCGACAACTTTGTTTATTTGCTCAAAGATAAAGCGTCCTGGAAACAAGCTATTTGAGAATTATGTGTCTATTGTTAGATTTGTTAAAGTTATGCAATTCGAAGTTTGATTTGAATAAATAAGCGCTACATTTTGGGATTGGATTCACTATCAGAAGTGATAGTACGAATTCTGCCCTCAACCTGTTATCGCTTATTTTTAGTCGTTAAAGTAAACGAATTAGGAAAACGAGAAGGTGGTTTTGTATTCAATGTTTCTTCGAGTTTATTTTAAAAAATATTCGGTTACCTTACTGTAGTTCTTACCTTATAGTGGTGGGCTGGGCTTAAGTGTCACACACTAAGCTCTAACTTTTTGGGTGAGTCAACAAAAAATTATTTTCCATTGCTGTTTCCGTTTAACTTTTCAGTACGTCACTGTCACGACTGGGCACTGTCACTGCTGGGGTTTGTTACCCTTCACTGCACTTCGTACCAGTGTTCTCGTGCCTGCATCAATGAGTTTTTCATTAACTAAAATATTTCTTCTCCCATATTTTTTCGAGCGGAAAGTTTTGAAGATTTGTTCAAATGAAAGTGCTTTGGAATGCTAAGTTTTTTTTTTTTTTCTGCTACACGAATTACCTAAGGTTATTTATTTTATTTTTATTTTTTAATTTATATAAAAATGTTTCAGAAGATTAAATAATGCAATGAATTAATATATTAAATTTAAGTAAATTGATTGCATTAAAATAATTGATATAGGTATATTTGAAATGTTTTTATAAAAATTTGTTCATAAAGATTAATAATAAATCAATTATTAGAATTACTTATTTATATATTATATTTTGTATATTATATTTTATTATATATAATATAATATATAATAAGACAATGCCAATATATATATATATAGCATTACTATATATTATTTATTATATTATATACATCACTATTCATATTATATTATATAAATTATTTTTATACAGATATTAGTTTGATTTGATGTGGTAGTCATGGTAGGGTTTCGATGAGCAATCATCTGTAATAGAAGATAGGGATCTCAAATAGCTCATGGAATAAAAAAAAATTTAAGTTTAGATTTAGATTATAAATGTAAAAATGATAGTGGTATATTATCAAATCTAAAATTAAACCTTAATATGATTCTTAAAGATGGGTGAAAAATATATAAAATAAAGGTTAAAACCATTGTAAAAGACACAGTAACAATGTAATAGTAATGAAACAAAATGTTTTTTTTAAGAGTTTTTATTTTCTTTAAAAGTAAGATGTATATGTTATAAATATGTTGATATGGAAAACCCTAATATGGATAAGAAATCTTAAAAATAAATTATATTGTGTGAGGTCAAAGAGGTTCACCAAATATAAGCTAATTAAATAAATATAAATGATAGTTGATACTAATAAATCATATTATTGTACTAACTAAGGGATAAAGACAATCATTCTTTTGATGATAATTATATTATATTATTTAGATATAATATAATATAATATAATATGAACAAGTGCCTATTTATTGGTTATTTGATAATTATTTATGGAATATTAACTTAGGGGAAACTCAAATCATAGTTTGAAAAAATAGCATGAATTTATCCATATGTTCATCATCATATATGAATTTTAAAAAATAAAATAGATGATAAATCAGAGTTATGAAAAAAAACTTCCCTTTATGCATATAAATAAGTACACATTAAATTAGATTAAATTAAAAATAAAGTTACCTAGCTTTGTCTTTAAATGTGAAAAATTAGCTTTCTAAAAAAATAGCTTTGTGTGTTCTTATTTATATGCATTTTATTGGATTAATCTAGATTAAACTTAAAGGGAATGTTTTTTTTCATAACTCTAATTTATCATCTATTTTATTTTTTAAAATTGATATGATGATGAGCATATAGATAAATTCATGATACTAATAATAATATTTTTTTATGTTTTATTTTTCATCAATTATTGCAATCATAATTGGTTATAAAAATATCTTGAAATTTACTTTTTCTACAAATCTATGAGTTGAAATACTTAGATTTTATTACAAAATTCAAAAATGGAGGACATAAAAAAGTCATAGATAAGCACACTTAAATATTTCGTATGGTATAATTATTTTATTTTGAAGAAATATTTTTATTGAGAGCTATTATTTCAAGCTATGATTTGAGTTGCCCTAAGTTAATATTCCATAAATAGTTTATCAATTAAACAATAAATACAATTATAGATAGGCACTTGTGCATATTATATTATATAATCTATCATCAAAAGAATGTTTGTTTTCAATAAAAAATAAATTTGTTTTCAATGTTTATTTGTTAGTTTAAAAGGTTCAATTAGGGTTGGACTTTAATTAAAATTAGGTATAGGGTTGAATTAGGATTAGGGTTGGGGTTGGGGTAAAGATTAAGGTTCTATAATAAAGCTTGAGGTTCATGTTATGGTTCAATTGAGGTAAGGGTTAGTATTAGGGTTAGGGTTATGGTTCAATTAGAGTTTTATTAATGTTAATTTTAGAATCATAATTATGTTTAGGGTTGGATATAAAATTAGAGTTAGGTTTGAAGTTAATTAATGTTAGTTTTAGGGTTGGGGTTATGGTTAGTATTTATAGTTAAATTTAAATTCTATTTTAATAAATTGTTAAAAAAATTAAGTTGCTTAGAAATAATTTTATGTGTTTTTATAATTAAGTTGCTTAGAAATAATTTTATGTGTTTTTATTTGGTAGTTTAAAAGATGTCCCAATAATGTTGCAATACTAATGATTAATTTTTTTTGATTGGTTAAAATAGATTGGTGAGCAAATTTATCTATAATAAGTAAATTTATTTACCATTGATTTTTTCTTTGATAAGTAAGTCAATTGATATTTCACAAATTTATCTATAATTCTTATTAAAAATTTCTTATTTATACTAAATTATATTTTATTAAGAGATGTGAATAATGTTGCAATACTAATGATTAAATTTTCCTTGATTGGTTAAGTGGTATTGTGCAATTATTTCTATAATATAATATAAAGAAGAATATTTCTAATATATTTTTAATGCATCTTTATATTTTATAAAAAAATATCTAAAGTAAAAAGTGTGATTGTAAAAAAAAATACAACTTAATGAGTAAACATATTAAAAGTGAAATTATAAAAAAAAATTGTATTTTTATTTTTTTATTTTTCTTTTATATTTATATAATTATTTTATTTTTTATTTATTAAGAATTATCTTTTAATATTATAAATGTTAATATACTAATCTCTAATAAAATTTATAACTATTAAAATGATTACACACAATAAATTATAAATTCTCAAATCAAATTGAATTATATATTTAAAAAAATCATAATAAAATACTTGATAGATAGGCACTTGTTCATATTATATTATATAATATAATATAAATAGTTTATCAATTAAACAATAAATACAATTATAGATATATATATTCAATAATCTATCATCAAAAGAACGATTGTTTTTATCCCTTGCATTTACTTTTTTAATGTAGTTAGCACAATAATATGATTTATTAGTCTCATATATCATTACGTAACATATGTTGATTTGTATTTATATTTGGTGAATCTATGTGACCTCACACAATCTAATTTATTTTTAAGATTTCTTATCCATATTAAGGTTTTCACCTAGAATCATATTAAGGTTTAATTTTAGATATAACAATATATCACTAACATTTTTACATTTATAATCTAAATCTAAACTTTTAATTATTTTTTTTCAATTATTTTAATTCCATGAGCTACTTGAGATCCTAATCTTCCATTACAAATGATTGTTCATCTAAACCCTACCATGACTACCACATCAAATCAAACTGAAATCTATATAAAAATAATTTATATAATATAATATGAATAATGATGTATATAATATAATAAATAATACATTATATATAAATATATAGTAATATATAGTAATGTTATATATAAATAAAATATAATATATAAAATATTGGAATTGTTTTATTATATATTATATTATATATAATAAAATGTAATATACAAAATATAATATATAAATAAGTAATTATATAATTGTTTTGTTATTAATCTTTATGAACAATTTTTTTATAAAAAACATTTCAAATATATATTAATTATTTTAATGCAATCAATTTACTTAAATTTAATATATTAATTCATTGCATTATTTAATCTTCTTAAACATTTTTATATAAATTAAAATAAAATTAAAATAAAATAAATAACCTTAAATCTACAGAAGCAACAACAGAATTTGTTTATTTTGACTCACCCAAAAAGTCTGAGCTTAGTGTGTGACACTTAAGCCCAACCATAGTCGTGAATAGTCATTCTATCTATGAATAGGGGAGAGGACCCACTACTTGAGCATGTTTCAATAGATGTGATAGTAGTTGTTTATATAATGTCCAATATTTTTATCAATAGTTGTGACATGACTACCCATAATTAAACAAAATGTATTTCTTTGATTTAAAAAGAAACCAATCATGTGATGCCACTTAGTGCTCAACTATCCATGATGTGAATGTGCAAGTATTGGTCAACTACATCTTGACAAAAAGCATGCCGATGTGGCATCATATTTAATGATGTGGCCCTAAAACGAAAGCTATAAGTAGGGGACTTGCCAAGTAAGCTGCTGTAAAAAATTGAGTGATTTGAAATTTTCAAGTAGGATAATTAGAAGCGTGAAGTTAGGGTGCACAACTATTGGGTCCTCTCCCCTAGTAATTTTTTTCCATGAGTAGTCTTTTCATGTTGTGAGTAGTATTTTTAGGTCATGAACAATATTCTTAGCCTAACCTCAACACAATTGGAATTTGTTAGTTTTGTACTTCAACTTCATGAGTCCTATTTTTTTCCATATGGTGGTATATTTTTGCATGAAAAAAATTTTGTGTAAGACCTCACCTTACATAAAATAGTTACAATTCCTTGTGTGTCATTGGTGGATTCTATTATAGTTTGTTAGTCAAGTTAAATTGATGAACTATGCAATCTTGATCCAATCTAAGCCTCGTGGTGTGTGTTTATGTAGTATTAAATGTAATGCATATTATGTGGGACATGTGTATAGAACATGAACCATATAAATGAGTATGATTGATGCTTTTAGGTAAGAGGGTAAGAGGGTCATTTTCAAATCATTTCCACACTTGACCTTTAGAGATTCTAGTGATTTTTCTCTGAGGTTTTGATGAAATGGTAGCTCATGTGCTTCCCAGACATCAGACAGATTCTGTTCATGAGTTTTAGCAGCCTCAAGATGTAGGACCCCCAGTATGCCTTTCAAAACTTTTCTCATTTTCGATGATTTTTGTGAATTTATTAGGGTCCATTTAGGTTGATCAAAAGTGATCCCCTAGGGTGCCACATTTGCTTTGGTTGACATTGCTTTTGAGGATACTGACTAGCATTTGCGCTAGAGCATTTCATGATGCTAAATGGTCTTGGGTTCATTGCAAGGATTCCAACTCATGTTTGTGAGATAGCGTTGCGCAACCCAAAAAGGAAATAGGGTTTCCCCAAAATGCTGACTTGCCTTTGTTGTGGAGCACCACATTTGATTTTGGTGTCACTTTTGCAAATGATAGAGAGTCACTTTTGCAAAAGCCATGTCGCCTTTGCTTCTTGGGGATTTTTAATATTTGAAAAGGTGTTCGTTTGGTGAATTTTTTACTTCATGCACATTTTGGTTGCAGGTCCTACCAATGCTCCATTTGAAGGATCACAAGATTTGGTTTCTACACAGAGTGAGACACTTATTGAATGAGGCCTTATTCTTCCTTGGCACAATCAAATTCAACCGCATCACCTAGATGCCAGAGATGCAGATGCGCCTTACGATGATGATAGCATTGGTGGAGAGATGGAAAAGTGAGACCTCTTTGTTCCATTTACCAGGTGACGAGGCCATCGTGACCTTGGAGGATGTATGACATATCCTACGGATCCCCATACACATTGAGTGGATTATATATGATGTCAAGGTCGGTGATGATGCCATTTTTAGGTTGTTCAACATTGACTCGTATGAGGTGGATAGCGGTCAGATTGACCTTCACCAATATGAGAGGATTTCCCCTGATTTGACATTACTTGTTGGTGCATTGATGTTAGAGTCCTTATTCTTGACCAGTGAGCCAGAGGATGCAACGTTGGATGGGGGATCATTTGGTCCTAGATGATGGGGGATCATTTGGTCCTAGATGATGGAGGATATGAAAATCTACACCTAGGGGCTAGTCATCCAAGCATCCTTGTATCATGATATGCACTAGGTTATGTACAGCGGGGCTCGCAACATTAGAGCAAGCATTACATTACTCCATGTCTAGGCATATGAGCATATTGTAATTTTGAGGCAACAAATAGTAGATGTTCAGATAGACCATGATGATCCTATGGCTTACAGATATGGGGGGATGACCACCCTCCACTATACAGGAATTACAGGCATACCACACTAGAGGTGGGTTCTTGATGAGATGACAATATTTTGGTGGAGGCCTTGGCTCCACTTTCCTAGATGGCATGATGACGATGATCAACTCTTCTACTATCAATAGTCTAGGTGCATGCAGGGGAGAGAGAACTATATGATCAATAACTACCTCTTGGATAGGGTTGCTCGCCAGTTTTGGGAGGTACATGATTCCCCAAATGACAGACAAAGAGCCATTTTTGTATGAAGGACCAAAGAGGCAGCGTGGGGATAGAGGATCCCACCTAAGTAGGCCATCGATGATTTTAGACAACTGGTCATGGTGTTGTGGGTGTATTCTGATAGCCATGTGGATGCAAGGACCACCTAGGTGTATGATGCATATTAGCAGGCTCTTGCCTCTATTCGATTGACTTTACTAGTTGTGCTTGCTATGGTCAGAGGACCCTAGATTGGATAGGTACCACAATAGCTAGGACACCAACCACAAGATGGTGAGGACAAAGACAAAGATGATGATGGATAGATCCCCCCACTAGTGCCACCCATCAGATAGAGGCCACTAGTTCAATCAAATCAACAACCACATTAGCATATGCCACCCCCACCACCACCACTAGGTCCCAATCCTAGGGATTGATAAATAGCAACACTATAGGCGTAGGTAAATGTTTTAATAGGGCAACTTTAGTAGGCCTAGGCTTAGATTCAAACATTGGTCTAGGAGAGGGACCAAGCATGGTAGGAGATGGCATAGGAGTGTTAGATGAGGCAGGATGCAAACATGGCCTTGGCATTGGAGACAAGACAAAGGTAGCAACTAGAGGCTATGACACAACAAATACAAGGATAGGCCACAATCCTAGCCAAGATGTACAGCCAAGTGATGGAGGAGGCATTGTACTATAGGGAAGTGTACTATAGAGTTGTGGCCAAGGAGTGGCGAGAGCCAAATTTCTCCAATCTTAACCAAATTTCTTCTACTAGGACCCCTCGCACAGGCACATCAGGGAGACCATTAGGGTCTCACCATCAAATCTGAGGTAGCCATCTTGGAGAGAGATAGAGTGAGGGAAGCTCGAGACACTGATAGCACACTTGGACACATTTTTTGGATAGCCTAAATTATGATGTGTATACATTCATTGGCTGAGTTTTGATTAGCCTCTTGTATATTCGATGATGATACTATATATTTGATTCTGATGTATCATGAGATTCAACTTTTTTAATAAATATATATATATATATATGAGATGACTTGTGATGCTTTTATATGATGTGATGGTTATTTTATTTTATGTGATATGTATATATGGATGGATGCATGTAATGCTTATACTATGATGTTTTATGTTTTATGACATGTAGTGATTTATGATGTATGATGTGAATGTTTATGGATCTACATGTATGCACTTTATGCAAATTTATATTTATGCAATGTGATGGATTATATCAGTGTTTTATGTGTTGTATGTATGCTAAATGTAAAATTCAATGATTATAATATAGTTTTGCATGGCTTATGCAATGTATGTTTTATGCAAATGTATGGTTTGTGAGATGCTTAGAATAACCAATCTATATTATGATCAATGAAAATACAATGTATGTGAGATTATTCATGTTTCCTATTACGATGATATGCATAGTATGCTAATGGTTTGTAGATGCAAGATGGATGCATATATAGATGTTTTTATTTCTAAATGTCATGATACCATATTATTATTAGTATGAAAAAGATAGAAGAAAGAGAAATCAACCCTTGAGTTCAAGATGATGCAGAAACATGATGATAATAATGATGATTATTTCTTATCAAAGATTGGGGACATAAAGAGCTTACTTTCCTTATTTTTGATAACACACATAGATACAATGCATCAAGGTATAAAGAACCAAGATGAAGTTGTACCTAGTTCTATGGACTTTGACTTGACAATCAGATAGGAGTATCCTTGTTCACACCTAGCATATGAAACCCTATTAGGATGTAGTTTAGATATTTCAAACATCTCAGACCAAAACATAAAAAGGAAAACCTTCCCACGCGGTCAACAAGACATCCAAAACACCCTCCCTACAAACCAAACAAAGTAAGCATGACCAAATTTATATTACAAGAATATCCAACAAGCATATTAGACAAAAGATAATGATCAAGGCTCCATTCCATTCTCTCTAAATCTTCTTGATTAGACATCATCTAGAGACCATTGGAATGAGCACAATAAGATAAATCAACAAGACAAAGATCAATTAAATAGACATGCTAATGTTCTTCATACCTCTAGCCAAGGCTAAACTATGGTGATGCCTAATGTTGATGTCCATTGTAGGAAGGATGCATCCTAGGACATGATGTTATTAGATGATTTTGAGACTAACTGGATGATGGGCTATTGATACCAAAAGTTTACCAACTTGTTTAACTATTGACCTAGACTTGAGACCATGACATTTGAGTTTTCACTTGTAATTTTGCTAGACTTGTTTTTTATTGTTTTACCAAAGGTTGGGAGTGACAATCATTTATTATGAGTGGATATTTATTGCAGGTGAATGCGAAATGGGATGGATGATTTTGTGATTTTTGAATTTTTTTGGTGTTTTGAAATGTTTTGAGGTTATTTTTGGTATTTTCAAGATGTACAAATGTTTTGATTTTCAAAATTTTCATTTTTTTTTGTTTTATGAGATTTTGACCAAGAACCTAACCTAAAGACCGATCCTATAGGCCTCAGGGGCTAATCTAATATTATCCTTACCTACATGATACACATAGAGACCACACAGTTCGACTGACACAAACTCATTTATTGATGAGATATGAACAAATGGATTGCTAATTTACGGTGACAGACTCCTAAAGGGCTGACCTAATGTGTCTTAGGGGCACATCGATGATGGCCTTCCCTATGTTCAGAGCTGAAAGACCCATAGTTCACTGAGATGACTCTATTTTTTAATTTTTCAAAGTTTTTTACATGTTTTTCGATTTTTCTGATTTTATGAATGTTTACAATTTTTTTTATTTTTTGAATGTTTTGGATTTTCTGATTTTCTGAATGTTTTCAATTTTCTGATTTTCTGAATGATTTGGATTTTTTTATTTTTTGAATGTTTTAGATTTTCTAAATTTTTGAATGTTTTGGATTTTTAAATTTTTTGAATGCTTTTGGATTTTCCAATTTTAAGGAAGACTTCAAGAATATACACAAATTTGATCCAATGTAAGTATAAGAACATGCCCCCAGTGTGGTGTGATAGACTAATCTGATATAGGCAAGAAAAACTAACCTTAAGAATGTGCCAAGTAGTACTAGGGGGAATATGATACAAACATAGGATCAAGCTATGATGCAGATGCAGATGGGTGTCAGAAGGATCAATCGAATGCGATGGATGAAGGATGTTGAATAATCCATGGAGATCATGGTGGATCGAAGTGCTTTTTTCTACACGAGGTGCCTGTTTGCCAGGTTTTCACCAAGGTACTTGTCCAAAGAACAACAAAAGTGGTTTTCACTAGAGGAAATTTTTTTTCTTTACTATTTTCAATCCCTTTTTTGATTCTTTTTGGATTTTTATATTTTTATATTTTTTTGTATTTTTTGGATTTATACCCTACAAGTTTAGGAATACAACTTTTTGAGATGGGAGCTATTGATGGGCTCCTGTAGAGGCTCACCTTCAAGTGTAGATAGTTGATATGCTCCTAATTTATAACTTGTTGTGATGATGAAGGGTCCCAACCAATTAGGTTCAAATTTTCCCTTACTGTCTAGATTTGGTACATTTTTTTGGTTTTCATTCAACACGAGCTCTCTGACTTGAAAGGTCTAACTCTTGATATTTTTATTATAGCTTCACTTGAGATGGTTCTGATAGACTTGTAGATGGTTCAAAGCATCCATGCACCAAGCTCATCCAGTAGTTCCAGCTCGTTGAACTACGACACTTGATATTCTTCATCAGTAATGAGATTTTGTAATGATATTCTCAAGGATGGGAGCTTGATCTCAATGGGAAGGATGGTTTTTGATCTGTAGACTAGGGAGAAAGGTGTTACACCTATGGGTGTACGAGTACTCATTTGGTAGGCCCATAAGGCAAGATTTAGCTATAAGTGAGAGTCACAAACAACTTCATTGACTATCTCCTTTAGGATTTTCAAGATGGTTTTATTATAAGACTCACCTTGGTCATTTCCTTGGAGGTAGTATGGACTGGAGAAGCGATGTTGGATATTGAATTTTTTGCATAGTTATCAAACATTCTAGATTTTGAAAGGTGTCCCATTATCTAAGATAAGGGCTTGTGGGACATTGCAGTGGCAGATGAGGTAATTTAGGATGAAATTGGAGATCTTCTTCCCTTTAATGTAGGTCATTTGAATTACCTCTACCCACTTCATGAAGTAATCAATGGTGGTGATAATGAACTTGTGTCCATTGGATGAGGTGGGTGTTATTTTACCAATGAGATCGAGCCCCCATTGTGAAAAGGGCCAAGGTGTTATAATCGGTTGGAGCTCATGAGTTGGTGCATGGATGAGGTCCCCATGTTGTTGAAATTGCAAACATCTTCAAACATAGTCATGAGCTTCCTTCTCCATCGTAGGCCAGTAGTACCCAGTACTAAGTACTTTCTTGGCCAAGGTCATACCACTCGAATGTGACCCACAAATCCCATCATGTACCTTAGTTAAAGTAGTCAAAGCTTCCCCAGGGTTAAGGAATAACAAAAGGGTTCCTTTGATACTTCTATGGTATAGGGTGTCTCCTAAGATAATGAAATGGGATGACTTCTTGATAAACGTTCTTTTTAGGTTCAGAGTGATATCAATATGGAGGACTCCTATTTTCAAGTAGGTGTATATGTCTTGGTACCAAGGATCACTAAGACCAATGATTTCACACCTGAATTCAGACTTTGGTACCTTGAAAGCTGGTACGAGAAGTTGCACTACTAGGAATTCATATTTATGGACATTGTGTGGGATATCCAGTAGTGATCCAATTATTCCATAGCATCAATTTTTTTTATTGTTTTCCCTTCGTATTTTCTCAAACGTGACGTTGATGAAGAATTCCTTGAGACTCTCCACCAATTTCTTGTATGGGGTCAACTTGTCATCCTTTGTTTGGTACTCATCATTGACCTAGTTGTTGATAAGCTACGAGTACCAATAGACCTTAAGTTGCACAATATACCATTGCACTACAATTTTGAGTCTATTCATGACAAGAGCCTCATTTTCTACAATGTTGTTTGTGCAAGGAAAAGACAACTTATATGACTTTGGTATGCAATCTCCTTGTGGTTTAATGAAGAAGACTCCTATTCCTAACCCATGTTGTGTATAGGATCCATCAAAATATACTTTCCAATGATCTGCTATGCTTAGGTTAAAGATTGACTCATCAAGGAATTTTGATATTAATGGGTCTTCTGAATATATCGACACTTCTACTAGTTGGTCTATAATTACTTGTCCTTTAATTGCTTTTTGTTCTACATACTCAATATTATATTTTGTTAGGATCATGACCCATCTAGCCATTCATCTTGTGAGTGTTTCTTTTGAAAGAAGATACTTGAGAGTGTCTATTTTGGCGATGAGCTTAATATGGTGAGCCAACATATAGTGCCCAAATTTTTGTGTAGTGAACACTGTTGCTAGGCAAGCCTTCTCAATAAATGTGCAATTCAGCTCGTGTCCCACCATGGTTCTACTGACATAGTAAATGGATCTCTCTTTCCTATTTCCATCATGTTGAGCTAAGAGACCCCCAAGGGTTGCTGTTGTTGCCAATATATATAGGATCAATGGCTTGTTCTGAATTGGTGGCATAAGGATTGGTGGTGTTAGCAAGTATTTCTTGATTTTATTGAATGCTTGACCACATTTCTTGTCCCATTTGAATGCTACCTCCTTGTCGAGTAGATGCGAATATGGGATAGCCTTATCTACTAACAATGTTATAAACTAACAATTAGATTGGAGCCTTCACTACAAACCCCTTACTACTTCAATGTTCTTGGTGCTTCCATCTCAAGAATTTCTTTGAATTTGAGAGGGTCTATCTTGATTCCCCTCATAGATACAATATACCTGAGGAGCTTTCCTGATTGTACACTAAATACACACTTCTTAGTATTGAGCCTAACTTTGTATTCTTCTAGTCTGTCAAAGATGGAGCTTAGTACTACAATGTAATCTTGACGCTTTCTTGATTTAGGTAATATGACATCCACATAGTCTTCCACAATTTTTTGAATCATATCATGGAAGATTAGTGTCATAGCTCTTTGGTATGTAGCTCTTGTGTTCTTTAACCCAAATGGCATCATGCTCCAGTAGTAAGTGCCCCATGGACAAGTGAAATCTATTTTATGTCGATCATCCTTAGCTATCATAATTTGATTGTACCCTAAAAAGTTGTCCATTAATGATAGAATTTCATGTCCTATCATCATATCGATAATCATGTCTATATTTAGGAGAGGGAAAGCATCCTTAGGACATGCTTTGTTTAGGTCCTTGAAGTCAATGCAAATGTGGATGCCCCTAGTGGAATTAGAGGCATGTACAAGGTTTGAAACCCATTCTAGATAATCAATTGGTCATACGAGTTTAGCATCAAGAAGTTTTTGTAACTCAAGTTTGACCAATAACGCTATCTGTGGATGCATCTTTCTTGTCTTTTTCCTTATTGGTTTTGCCTCTGGATACACAGCTTAATGATGAACCACAACCTTTGGATCAAGATCGGACATGTCAATGTAGGTCCATGCAAAGTTTACGTTTCTTTCTCTCAGAAATGCAGCTAGAATTTCCTTTTCCTCGGTCAAAAGTGATTCTACATAGAAGGTGATGTGTGGTGTTTCTTTAGATCCTAGGTTAACCATATTGCATTTCTCTACCAATATTGTTGAGATTTCCCGATGAATAGAACTAAAGGGAAGATTGAATCCCTCATCCTTCAATGCCTTAGAGAGGTTTTCACCATTGGATACGTCCTCTTTATTTACTATTTTTTGGGTTAGAAAGTGCCATAGTGTGGTGTTCACTTAAGGACCTAGATATTACTCTTAAATTTTCAATTTTGTGACTAATGGATTCAATCGTTTCCCCATAGTATGCAATATGTGTGTCTAGCTCAATGTCAAACCCAGCTTTATGATCTCCACATGGTAGAGCATCTCGTAGTCCCATGAATTCTAAGAGATCCTCATCATTTTTGAACATGTCTAAGATTAGTGGTCCTCATTGGTCATAATCAATGAGTTGTGGGTAGTCAAGTTTAAGTTCATTGGTCTGGTTACGTGGTTTGAAAGATAGGGTACTGATCATGAAAAGAGAGGAATCCTCAAATAACATGGGTAGGTTAGTGATGGGGTCCTCGTCATACATATTGGTTATATATATCAAAAGTATAGTTATCTAAAGGTAAACCTATGGATACCAATAACTGAGGAGGAGCTTTGAATTTTTTAACCAAGGTACCTTTTCCACCTATGGTTATCTTTGGAGGGGTACATCTAAGGCCAAGATTCTTCATGCGATTCTTAGGAATAATGGGTTCTAAAAGGCTATTATCATTTTTCCCAAGCTTTTCATTTTTTATTATAGCCCCATCCTTGCATTAACTGCAGTCCTTTATTGTCATTGTCCATGGGAAGATTAGGTACAAGCCTTTCATCTTGATACAATAAGCTTGATATATCATTTTCATCTACCACTTCCCGACTTAGGTCCCTCAACCTTTTGAATCTAGAGGGGTCTACTTTGAAGGTTTGAGATGGTGTGTCAATTGGTTGGGGTTGCCCATGGGATCTAGGAGATTGAGGTAACTCTCCTATTACAAAGGAAATCTTTTTCATTTTGTAGTGCCCACACCCACTATCTTGGATAATGACTTTAATATCAAAGATGTCTGGAATGGAGGGTGTCTTTGTCTCAAAATTGGAGGCTAGGGTAGTTGGGTCTATATATGGAGATGTGGGTCCCTCATCATTCTTTGGGACTTGAGGGATTTTGTAGTTCTTAGCTTCTATATTCTTACAATAATAAAATGGTTCAAGATCACCATGGACTATGACTGCTTGGCTTTGATAAGGAAACTTGACACATTGATGGAAGGTGGATGCATCATCCCACATCCCATGGATCCATGGGCACCCTAGGAGGATATTGTAGGGTAGTTACAAGATCAAGGACTTGGCATGTGGTCTCCATGATTGTTGGTGTTACTTGAATAGGAAGTTTAATGGTTCCTTGAGACGCCCATTCTTGATCATCATATGCCCTGATAGTAATACCCTTACCTTTTTCAATGGAATCTTTACAGAATCTAAAATTATTTATTAGCTTGAGAGTACAAATATTTAACCCTACACCTCCATCCACCAAGATGTGTTTGACTTTATTCTTATGGACTAGGACTTCAAGATGGAGTGCACGATTATGAGATGGTTGCATTGGGAAGTCTTGATCAAAAAATTTTAGGAGATGTGGTGTGGTGATATCTCTAACCTTAGCTTGGAACTGGTATACATCAAGATCCATGGGGACAGTGGATGCAACCAATGCTTTTTCTAGGATTTCCCTATGTGTCAGTGAGATTTTCATTAACTCCATGATGGAGATCTAGGTGAGGGTCCTTTTGAATTGATCCAAGACATTATCACCATTGGGAATTGTCTTTGGATTGGAGTTGGATGCCTTTGGTGGTTGGGATTGTCCTAGAATGATGATTCTTCCATCACGTGTGGTGACTCCACAATTGGCTCTAGATCGTTTGATATTGACAATGGTGATCTACTCATCTAAGGATGCAACATGGTCATAAACATGGTTCACATTATTATACTTTTTTTTACCATTGTTGCTTCCCTTATTGTGATTTGGCATCAAGTTCATGTATATTTAGAGATCTTGATTTCCTACGGGTTGCTCAATGGTTATGGTTTTGTCATCAATGAGGTCCTGAGGGTATGTGCAGGATCATCCTGGAAAAATTAGGCCCTTAAGTGGAAAAAAATTCAGAAAAATCAGAGTTAGGCAACTTGACATAAAAATTTGAATAAGTTATCTATATTATTTCAAAAATATGTAAGAATAGAATCTGTAGGAAATTGAATGGAGTTTCTAAACTACTAGGTTTATTTATTTTTAAATAAAATATACTTGGTGAAAATTTGAAATTTCAATGTAGTAGTACTTAAATTTCAGGGAAACAATAAGTAGGTGTCTGTCTAACCACCCTAACCACAATAAAATGATAATATTTTTTTTATAATATTTTAGACATAAGTAGAGGACTTATGTCTGGATGTGATGCATATTTTTTGTAATTTTTTTCCAAGTAAATAATTAATCACAAATTTTTTATTACAACTTTTAGAAAATATAAAAACTCGTATGTCTGACCACCTTAACTTGGTCAAAACTTCATGAAATTAAATTTTTATTTTTTAATCCTATAGTATGCAAAACATAGAATGTGATGCATGTTTTGGATTCAAAAAATATGATACTGTTTGAAAGCTATAGATGTTTTTCAATCAACCTATCAATCAGGACTTTAGTCATAATTCAAATAGAAAATGAATAATAATTATTTATTAAATTCAAAGTAAAGCATAATTTATATTGGTGGAAAGCTGAAAATCTCCTTTAAAAACCCTTTTCATTTCATCAATTTTCGGTTAAAAAAAAGTTGTCAGCCACATACCCTACAAATACCCATCATATAGCCACTTTTTGGCTAATCATGATCCTGCACATACCCCTGAATTAGATTTTTGAGTCCCATGTAGCTAGTTTTTGTGTGTCCCTTAATGTTGTAAAAATTGTAGAGATGTTTCTCATTATACCATGGTGGTTTAACTTGAGGCTCTTGATAATTGTCATAAACAAGGATTTTGATTAGATTTTCATGTACCAACTGTTGCATTATAGACTCAGTTGATTCCTCAAGTGGTGTGTACCTCCATTTAGGGGCTACTTGTTCCTTGGGGGTGGTCCCCCTTGAGTATTCAGGTTGTTGACTACTTGATTGTTAGGTTGTTGTGATGATGTGTTGGCTTGTGTGTTGTTTTGGTTATGGATTTTTGGTTGTTGATATGTTGTGTGTTTTTCCTTGGAGAACTAATAATAACTTTGGTGTCAACCACACCATCATTAGTAATGTTCTTGTCCTTTTCCCATGTGCGAGGTTTTTCATTGTAACTGGTTGATGGATAGTTGTCTTGATAAGTAGGTGCCCCCCTTTGTGCAATAAGGGCTCTTTTGATGTTGAGCACCTTGTGGATCAACTGGTCATATGTTGTGATGCATTGTATTTTTAGATGGAAGGACAAGGTCCCTTGAAGATTAGCGATGATAGTACCAATTTTTTGTTCTTTTAGGATAGCCCACTTTCTCCTGTTAGCTTTGGATCACCATCATTGCAAGAAGAGTGAAAATGTTTCCCCTCTGGCTTGTTTTAAAGAAAATAGTTCCTCTAGACTCAAATCCATGCCTATGTTGAATGAATAGTTCTATATGAATAAATCCACAATTTCTTGGAAATTTTTTAATTTTGGGAGGAAGGTGGGAGAACCATTCCATTTTGGTCCAGCCAAACTTTGAGGGAATACTTGCATTAAATAAGATTCATCATATGCAACTTCCATATAGTGGACATGAAATTCCCTGATGTGATCTTTAGGGTTCCCAATCCCATAATATTTGTCAAATTTAGGTATATTGAACCCTTGTACAAGTGGAACTATCACAATGCTTCTGTTGAATGGATAAGGGCACAAATTCCCTTACTTTTTTGTTGTTTTTCCCAATTGTAGGTCTATCACTTGTTGTGAGAGAAAATTGATTTGTGCAGACACATCATTATGTGGATTAGCTAGTGGGATGAATATGTTTTGGGGTGGTTTGATTGCTTGAGTGATGGGTGGGTTATTTTGTGTGTTCGTGGGAGGTTGTTGCAAGTTTTGTTGTGCCACCAATGCTTGTTAGTATACATGTAATTGTTGCTATGCCAACAATGCTTGGTTGTGGTATTTCTATTGTTGTGCCAACAATGCTTGTTGTTGGGCTTGTAACTGAGCTACTTGTTGTCGTGCTTTCTATTTTTGAAAAGTTTGTTGATAAGCTTGTTGCTATAACAAAGCTTGTGTTTGAGCTTCTAATGGTTGATATTTAGCTTGTTGGTTGGCTTGTGCGGCTTGGGAATCCTATGCATCTTGTGCTTCTTGTGTATCTTGTGCAACTTGTCTAGCTTGGGCAGCTTGTTGTTTTTGCAATAAAGCATGTGCTTGTGCTTGGGAAGCATGTTGTACTTGGTGTGTGGATTTTTGTGCCTGTGCTTGTTGAGCGGCTTGGTTTGAAATTTGCGTGGCTTGTTGAGCTTGAAATTGCTGGAATTCTTTTTGATAGGCTCGTTGGTTAGCTTGCAGTGTGATGATGTATTGATTTTCCACATTTGGATTTAATGGTGGAGGTGGAGGATTCAGAATGGTGTGATGATATTTTGTTGAGGTGGTTGCAAAGGTGTTGTTTGAGTGATGATAAGGGGTTGTGTGGTGGATGGTGCAGTTGATATGCTAGGTCCTTGGGAGACCACATTTTGAGATATTTGAGGTGTTGCAAATGGTGTAGTGATTGATTGTGTTGTTTGGATTGGTACCACCTGGTGTTGTGATATTTGTGGCATGCTTGGAGGATTTGGTATGTTGATTTGATTCATGATCAGAGGATTGTTTTAATTTGGTTGATTGAGGATTAGTAAAGGGGGTCTCCCTAAACCAAGGATTGGTGTGGATGTTGATGGTAGAGGGGGAAATGGTGGGAAGATTGGTGGTGTGTTTCCTTGAGAAAGTGATGATGAGGGATCAAATATTCCCCCTTTTCCAAATAGACCCACTTGTCCTTTTGAATTCATGGGGAGAGAGACTTGTGTATCAAGGGAATATGTCAGTGGTGCGACATAAGTAGAAGGATTGTTGGTATCATGAAATATGAGTGGGACATATGGATGCTTTGGATCTTGAGGAGTGGTATTTGGTAGAACCAAGATGGTGTTTGCATCCCTGTCTTGGTTATTCAAAGGGGATTTTTTTGAAGAGCATGAAGCAATGAACTTCCCTTGGTAACCATAGGTTGGATTGTAGCATGTGATGATGTTGGTTGTATGATGGGTTGGATGACATTTTGGAAACAAGGTGTGAATGATACTGGTGGCATAATCCCAAGAGTTTTTTCTACAATAGTGCTCACATCATAATCAGAAGGGATTTTAGCCCCTTCCTTTTCTAATGCTAACATATATTGTGAAGGATTAAGTCTCATCATTGTGTTGAAAATCTTGTGGTTATCATGATTTCATCTTGAGTCATTCCTAGGACATTATTGGTGACATCCTCCACTTGGAAACCTCCCTCTTGAAGATCTTGTGGTAGTTGAGGAAGGTTGAGTGGGTATTGTTAGATCTGATGGGGTTAATTTCAAGTGCAGTTTGACTCAAGTCACTTGAAGTGGATGTTTCTTTGTTTGATTCAATGTTTTTCTTGTGTTGAGATCTAGTTTGGACCATAAAATAAGGATGAAATTTTAGGAATATGGGAGGTAGACATCTAACTCCTTAGGTTGGTCTAAACTTTAGGTACCAAAAAGACAAACTAGGATGTTAAGGATCAAATGGTGGTGATGAGATAAATGAAAGATGGATGATGTGAATGATTGAACTCTTAAGAAACCTTCGATGGAGACTAGACTTTACAACTTTTTAGATTTTTTATTTTGGATCTAGTTTGGATTTGATTTGGATTTTGGATAATGAACTTATAAATCACAAGATGTTGGATGTTATCTTCGAATAAACTTGTCCACAAGGATGGTAATTTAACTATGTATATGAGGAAGGATTCATCCACATACACTTATCCAAAAAAAATAAATTTTTATTTTGAAGGATTACCAAAAGTCTAACATGGAGGATTTTTCCAAGATTCTAAGATTTGTTTGTCAGATGGGATTTAATTGATGTTTTGGGATGGATAAAAGTGTTGATTTTGATCCTAGTTGAACCTAGACAAACTTTTGTTTACAATACCTAGGTATTGAAGAACATACTATACCTCTAAAGAAGTGGTTCAAATTGAGCATACATATCTATATTTTTCAAAGCAATGAGTCTATAAAAACTTGTGAACTTATTGCTTATCTTGAGGTGTTTTTTTTGGTTGCACCTCATAATGTACTTCTTGATGGCTTTTTGAGTTGACACTTAAACTAGAAGCTTTGCACAAATAAATTTATTTTAGGATTTTTACCTTTTTGGAAATCATGAGAACAAGCACATGTGTAGGGTTCAATTGTCTTTTATCATTTCTTAATGGGTTCTTTTTACCACAAACACTTTCTTGCTTATATTTTCAAACTAAATGTCTATGTCTCAATTTCTTTTCTTCCCACAAAGACCATTATGTGGAAATCAAGAGTATCAAGGTGATAGTTCCCTAATGTTTACTTTAGAGAGAAAAAATTGAGATATAGGCCCAAATATTTAGAATCCTCTAAGGATAGAAGCCTTAGGGACACACAATAATATTTGGAATTATTAAAGGTATTTTCTCTTTCTAAAGGGTTTGAAATTGGATGACCTTGTTGAATTTTGTTTTTGAAGATTTTGGATCCAAGCAAAATATTTAACTGACACACAAATTACACAACCCTAGGATATAAATGGCTATATTTGTTAAATTACCACTTGGATTTCTCCAGTTACACTTATTTAGAGTGGACGACTAGAAGCTTGACCACACTGGCTCCCCTCCACGACACTGACTTCTACAGGTTAGCCAAGCTTTGAGTTCTCATGAATCTCCCATGAAAAAATCTTCATCTCTACTAAGAACCACAAGTATGTGCGACAATTTTAAAATGACTATTCTTGCACCAACAAATAGTAAGGATTTTGGCTTCTATTCAAATTTGTTCTTAGTCAGGGTAATCGGGGACATGACACCTTGTGAGCATCCAACAAGCCACTAAAGGATTTAATCAATCCTACTAGGGGATCTTCTACTTTTTACAGTACTACCCTGTTCTGAAAGAAAATATACAACTAAGGCCTACATACCATGAGGACTTGATAGTTTAGTCTTATCCATTTTCTATACTAGCCCAAGTGAAAAACTAGATGGAGTTGCCTTTGAGTTTTTCTTAGGAAGGCCTCTCTAAAGGTGAAAAATAGCAAGTAAGTACATCCATAGTTCGATCATCTTTGTTTGAATGAACAAAGAAAGAACACACACTATGCCTTTTCTCACACTAGCATGATTTGTTCAATTTTAAAAAACCAAATTTGAAATGTGGAGGCAATCTTTTAGACAACCTAATGTCACTAAATTTTTTTGATTCTCGAGATCACTGTGAAGCGCGAGAGAAGTGCATATGCATTCAAATGATGTGAGTTTGTAAAGAAGATTACAAAACAAATCAAACACAAATTCTTTTTAGTCCTCAAAGGCAATAGTGAGTTCTTTTTATAGCACCAAAACCAAAATTTGAAGTTGATTATTCAATTTTAATCCAAACTCCAAATTCTAGTTAGTATCTAAGGTTCAATTTTAACTAACTTGACAAAGCTTGAGTTGTAGGTTAATTTTAATCCCAAATTGAATCTAGTTGGTTCGAGGAAATGAATTGGAGAAATTGAAACCTTAGATTATTACAAAGAAAATTTAACGATACCTTTAAGTCTTCAAGTTTTGATCCTCCCCTATTTCCTACAAATGCGATGCTAAAATACAAATGCAACACTCTGAAACTATCAAATGTGGCATGGGAAAATGAAAGTGGTGCTTTGGTGAAGTCAAAAGTGGCACTTTGCAGAAACATAGAGCATGAATGCGACAATATTACAAAAGCGGCACTCTACGAGAAGAAAAATAGACAGAAGGAAAAGAGGTCAATTGCGATGGTAAATAAGAAGTGGCATGATAAAGGCATACATATGTGGTGCGATGTAGCATAAGCAACACTATATGAAAAAAGTAGCGCTCTGTGGGCTCGCATTTGTAGAAAGGTGGTGTCGTATTTTTGTAACTACAAAAAATGGAGAAATCAAGTGAGATTCAACATGTTAAGTTTGTTAGCCCTCCCTATAGCAGGGTCATGTCCTTTTACACATGTGTTAGGCACACAATTTTAAAGCTTTGGACTAAGATTCAACAAATAATTGCTAGTTGGGATTGAGTCAGATTGTTCTTGTGATTAAATTTAAAATCAAGCAAAGTGGGTCAAAATTGCATATGTGAACTCCTATTTCAATTTTGAACCATTTAAAGGAATAGTTCTAATGAAATATAGTAATGTTCTAAGTAGGGATGAAATATTATTTATAGATGCAAATTTTAGCCTAGGGTCAATGCGAGTGCCAAATATACTTCAATCTATGTAATCAAGATGTCAAGTTTCTTTTCATTTACTTCACCTTCAAATAGTGGAGATTCATTATTTCCTTTCACTTTTAACCAATAATTGTTTGGAAGACTCTTCTCTACCGCAAGTCTCTTCTCTTCCCAATTTGAACTATTTTATTTCTCTAATATTTCTAATACGACTTCCATAAGACTATCCATGGATTGTGATAGACTTACAATAACACTCTCCATCTTAGAGAAACTAATTTTTGCATCATCATAATTTTGTTCCTTTGGTGTCCTTATCAACTCTCTCCTCTACTTAAAGGATTCAATGTATCTCTCCAACAGTAATGCTTTCTTACCACTTGAACAAATATCAAAATGAATTAAGAATATATTCACAACAACAACACTCCTAAGAGAATGGGCTTGCTCTAATATCACCTAATTTGTAAACTAGGTCAAATATTTCATACACTAGTTATTAACTTACAAAAAAGAACAATGTGAACACCAAACCTACAAAAACTAACAAGAGATAAACAATCAAGTATCAAACATGTTAGAAAGATCAACCTAGTGTTCCCTATGAAATTCTTTAACCAAAATGACTAGAAAACATGAAATAACAAGAAATTGAACAAAATAAAGCATGTAATATAAATAAAATTAGCTAAACCTCCATCCCATAGGGGGAGTGGTGCTCCTTTGACGTGGAAATAATCACTTTCCCAATCACGTTGATAATCTTGATGAAGTGTAGATGATATATGTGTAATTGACTATAATCTATCTAAATTGCTTGAATATGATGAAAATATTGAAAGCTATGAACTCAAATGACTATAATGGAAATGCATTAAAGTTGTGGATCCATGTTATGAAAAGGATGCCTCTATTTATAGAAGCCAAGGGTTGAAGAATGATAGGATTTGATGAATGTGGGATAAATTGAGAGAAAATGAGAATGTGTCAAGTGTCACAATTCTATTGGAGGAAGTTTGAGCACATTTTGGGAAATGTGTGAGTGGAGAAGGATGGAAGAGAAGTAAATGTTGATGGTTGAGAATTTTAAATTGGTGTAAGAGGATTGAATGAGATTTGAGAGGATGCAAGAAGATTTGAAAGGTTGGAAGAAAATTTATTGTAAATGTAAGAGGATGTGATAGGTTTTTTAAAACCTTTTGGGGAAATTGAATGAGAGGTTGTTGAGAGGAATATTCCTTGGCGAGGGAAAAAAGATTAATTAAATAATTAATTGAAATCATTTTCATGTGCAACTTGGCTAGTTGGCTATGAGTTGATTTAACTCTTGAGGAGTTAAAATCTAGAGAAATTGATAATGATGATTAGAAATATGATTTAGGATTAATTAATAAGAGGACGTTAGGGGATTTGACATTTGATTTAATTGATTTTAATCAAATAAGAAGACTTAGGGGGATTTCATTAAATGATATGATTTAATTAAATAGGA
Organism: Sequoia sempervirens; assembly: GCA_007258455.2. Lineage (NCBI taxonomy): Eukaryota > Viridiplantae > Streptophyta > Pinopsida > Cupressales > Cupressaceae > Sequoia > Sequoia sempervirens. The sequence goes on from VDFB02193867.1 coordinate 607,645,877, forward strand.
TGAATATTTATTGGAAGAAAGGGGAATTAATTAATGAATTTAATGATTTGATTAATAGTTGAATTTGTTGAATTTAATTCAATAATGTTGATTATTCAATTAATTGATGAATTTGAAGTGATTTTGGAAGAAACAATGTTATTTGATCAAAATCAGATGCATAGTATTAATCAGGACTTTTTCGGTGTCTACAAATACATACATACATACATACATACATACATACATACATACATGTACGTACATACATGCATACATACATACATAAATACATACATACATACATACATACATATATATATATATATATATATATATATATTAAAAATATAGAGAAATTTCAAAATTCAGATATTCATATGAGTAATGATAATCATAACAATGAACATTAATAAATTTTCAAATGTAATCACTAGTCCTATTGACATATACATTATAGAGTCAAACAAATTAATACTACAACTACTTAATTACTTTTATAATTTATGTGAAAATAGTCAATGTGCATATGATATAATTTATTTCTTTTAAATCCCAAAGGCTACAATTTTGCACGACAAATTTAAAAATGATAGTCACAAATGTAAAAAACATAGTAATAGAAATTATGATGGCTACCTCTACTTAGCATCAAAATCAGACCCAAAGTTTGTGTCACTGCCACTATGAGTATGAGAGGTTGGCTCATCTAATGGAACTCCAATGAATCTCTTCTATGTATCCTCCTGATCAATTGGGCAACATCCTTGGGATCAACATCCCACTATAATTTTGGAGTCTATTAATACTTTGAAGTCTGATGATATTAGAGTTGCAAAGCACTATGCACAACCACTAATTTATTTTCTCCTCTAGAGGTCATCCTATTCCTCTTGATAGAGTGAATAAATCTATATGTGGACCAATTCCTCTCTACAATAGAGGAACTAGCAACTTGTGAAAGGAGGAAAAAAATAGATCATTAATTTACTAATTAGGACATTCAATTATGATTATATAAATGTTCAAAACTAATCAAATTAATAAATTATGTAAATGTATTACCTTTCAAAGGAGGTGAATAGCAATCTTCCGCAATTGTGGTACATCCTTCCCATGCCATGGCCACCATCCAATAGGATCACTTTGAGCTAGTGTAGTTCTATCTACCTTAGCCTCTAGTTTGTTGAATGTTGGACCACGAAGATTATAAAAGTTAGTCCATTGTGTACAAAGTAGACTTGCCTCCTCAAATAAATATAGTTTTTGCAAGGGCCTTCATAAACCCATCTTTCACCTCATTTTCATCACAAGGAAGCGCCCTACTAGGCCTTAGTACATACCATTTAGGATTAAGAGCAAAGGCTACCATATGAAACGAGGTATTCATAGTGTTCCACTATTCCATCACAATGGGCTTAATTCCTTGCTCATATAATTCTAAATTAGGATCTCTATCAGAAATTGCTTTCTTGATTCTTCCAAGCATGGAGTCAAATTTTTCATAGATCTCTCCAAGACTTGAAAAGTTTGTATCAAACTATCTAATGACATCCAAAACGGGTGAAATGATGGAGAAAATATATCCACAAACAAAAATTTAAAAAGAGATAAGTTAGAACTTAGAAAATAAAATAATATTAATAATAAAATCATAATTTTTTTATAAACCCAACAATAAATAATATTTTTTTTACCTCACATTGAACCACAAAATATTATCAATATTTTTTTTTTTTATTCTTATCCCTTTTGTAACTTGCTTTCCATAGACCATCTATTCCACTCTGAATTAACCATCATCAACTGTAGAGCCTCTTGCACCTCAAGCATCCTCTCTAACAAAATAAAGTAGCTAGCATACCTTTTCTCTACAACCTTGATAAATTCCTTCTTTTAAAATGTCTTGATGAGAGAAAGTGAGGTGTGATGGTTGCAAATAAACATATAAATATCTCTAGCATCTATAACCACCTGGTGCACCCAATCTATCTTCTCTATGTCTTTCAATGCAATGTTCAATGCTAGAATACACTAAGAGGTCCAAACGATATGCTTGTAAGCACTCTCAACCATCAAACTTGCTAATTTTCACACACCTGTTGAATCAGTCACCACCTGCACAACATTGGTTGCCCCAACCTCCTTTATGGCATCTCTCAGATTATGAAATTAGAATTCTACATCCTTGCACTTCCCAAAAAAATCAACAAATCTAAGTAAATATGAACAAAATATACATGTTGTTGGGACTCTCAAATTTTGCAAATTTGAAGTGCCCATTTCAAAATTTTCCTCTGCACTCTCAGAAGTGCACCTGATGAATATGCCCAAGTGACCTACTTTGGAGGGTCGTAATTTGGAGCCTGTTAATTTTCGTGCAAAACCCATTTGTAAGCCCACTCATGCGACATATGTGAGCATCCATGTAAATTTTTAGCTTCCCACAATGAGTTTTGACAAGGTTTTGAAAAGTGAAGCTAGAGGGTTTGGGCACTTTTCTGTTGTTTGCAAACTTTCAGTTCTGCAAAGTAGCCTCCCTTTCGAGCTTGGATTATGCAACTAGATGATTTTCATGAAAAAATTATTGTTCTCCATTCTCAATACATAAATGAACTCTCGTTTCAAGTTTCAAAGCCTTATGATGAGATTTGTTATTTTTATTAGGCAAAAACCAAATGCAATTTGTTTAGTTATGCACTTGCATTTTCTGAAACCTTTCAGGGAGGTCAACTTTGAGCTTCAATATATTTTGATGAGAGATGATTCAAGAAAATTCCTCTTGCAAACATGCTCACTATACCAAAATGATATAATGTGTCCAGTGGCAGTTCACTAGGAGTTGATTTGATATTTTTTCAATGAGGTGATTTTGTGAGTTTTAATTGGTTCTAAACAGGTTGTTGCAGAAAGTTCAAGTTCAACTGAGCAAATTTGACTATTAATATCTTTCACCTCATGATTTGTTTCTCTAATCCATATTTTCCAATCCATTATTAGGATAGATGTCTACATTCCTACAAGTTTTCATGGTTCCAGGAGGTCGCTTGACTAGTTTTCCAGGTCAATTCTAGAGCCAACTTGACTAATTTTGATGATTCTATAAAAATGCATAAAATCATATTTTAATTAAAACCCAATTCATCTTTTCACTTCAGGAACACTCAAAAGTTGTGCTAGGATAATTCAAGTTGAAACTTGTTTTAAAATGAAAAAAAAAAATAGTCGAGCCCACAAGGGGACCCAACATGTGTCACAGAGTTAGTCAAAACTTCTCATTTTTTCAGTGTCACAAGTTCCTTCCAATGTGAAATGAAGAGGGTGATATTTCACTTTCATGCCATGATGGAACAAGGTCATAACACCATTTAATCTTGCCAAGTTGTTTGAGCTCAACGAGATATTATGGAAGCTTATAGGTCTCCTATCTTTGGTGAGATTAGTTTTCCAATATATGTTGTGCAAATGAAATTTTTTAGATGAAAGGTTTTATAGTATGCTTCAGGGAGTGCCAATCTATTCTTGATTTGTAATGAGAAAATGCCACATTCTTAGATTGTGAGCTTTGAATATTATGTTAATGCGTTTATTCACCTGGATAAGAGGAACCACTTTGCTAAAACTAAGAAGGTATTTGAGGAGCTTCTAGAATCAGAATTGTTGATTGTCAAAGAGTGCCTCTTAAATGTTGAGAAGAGACAGAGGAAGGAAGTTCATTTTATTTGTCAACATGTCAAGGCTATAGATAGTTTACTGGCATATTTGAAGGCCAAAGCAAGGATTATTACCACATTTTGGATACATTTTCTGTGAGATTAAATGTAAAGAATGTGTGGGAAAATATGACATAGCTTGACATGCTGCCATGGCTCAACATGGAGTATGGGATTGAATATGTAGGGACGCCTTTTTAAGGTGATGTAAAACTCAACAACCATTTTATTGAATAAATCATGGCACTAGGGATCATTGTGCCTAGCTTGATCCTTATAAAAAAATTTAAGCCATGAGAAAGGCACGTAGCTTGGTTAGCATAATGCCTTTTGAAATGTAATCTCATGGAATGCCCCACTTGCAACATATGCACAACATACCATGTATTTGTTGAAATTATTTAGAATACTTCAAGCAAATTCATGTGAATAAAAGGATTCAAGGAACTAATATGCAATCTTATGAGATAAATGGAACAGCCATGTTGGCTGAAAGCAAATGGGGTTTTATGTTGCAAATCACATTTTATGCATTCTGAGAGGAAGGGGCGCCACTCAGAAGGGTTGAAAATAGTATTGTAAAAATAATAAGAGGTTAATGACATAGGCTTATATTGCTCAGACAAGTGCGAGCTAGAAGTATAAGGATTGTTGCATATGTGCACAAGGTGAATAGTTGTTGAAAGACTTTAGGAGCCTTCAAGCAAATGATCGTGTTAGAGATGAATCATGTAGGGTGCCATCAAGTAAATAAAAGAGGTTAATTCATTTCTTAGTATCATTACACCATGATAAGGGTCACACTTGTGGTAAATATAAAAATATCAAATACTCTGGTCATGCCACGTGGAGAAAAGAGTAGGGTAAACACATAAAAGTTGCTTGAAGACATTATTTTGACATTGACAATGCAGCTTAGGGAGGAAGTGGCATAGGAAAAGAAGGTAAACTATGTTTTGGAAAGTCCCAAAAGCAAATGCATTTGGCAGGTATGCCACATGACCACTCTAGCCAATGAATAGGAAATTTTGAGACATTCAAGTAGGGTATGGAAACCATTGGCACCACACCATGTATGTAGAATACAAGGAATCCTTGTGCTGAGATATCCATTGAAATCGACATCACCTTGCAGTTGTTCACAATATGAGGAAATATCCATTGAATGAGAAATCATGATGTAAGTGTCTTTTGAACTGTATTTGGGAGCTATGGCGGAAGAAAACAATTATGCAAAGGTTAGCCATTATGAGAGTGCAATGTGAAGCTTTGCACAGAGCTTACACTTGCAAAGGAAATTCTTGCTGCCATAGCCCGAGAAGAGACCTGAGTTACAGAAAAAATTTCAAGCAAATTGCAAAGAAATTAGTGAAGATGGGTCCAAAGATGAATCAATGGCTTGGAATGGAGATGAATGTGTAGCTAAATCATGGTCGTTCCCTGCCAACTCGTAGGCTTAAAATGCTTGCTCTTTAAAACTTGTAGGAGTGTTGGGTAAATAGGTGGACACAACCTCTTTCTCTCAAATAAAGGCCCAATGGAAATATTAAAAGAGGCTTCCAGTGGTTTTTCAAAAGAAGTGCAAAGTATTTTAAAATTGATATATTACACCATGGAAATTTTAATGATACTTTAAAATGATGCAAGGATGTAAAAATGGGGATGACATAAACATTTTAAATATTTTAAATATTTTGATTATAAGGTGAAATTAAATGTGGCCTCCAATATTAAAGTGAAGCCTTGAAATATTAACTAAGTAAAAATCAAGGATTCATGACAAATATTTTCAAAAGCCCCAAGTGAAATAAAAAGGCCTTTGCAGGGTAAAACACATGTGAGGGGGCATGAATGAGTGATTACATAGCCAAAGAATATTGCATTTGGAATGTCCTCATTTTAATGAAATATTTTAGTACTGGAAGTAAAATGGGTAAGATGTTAAAGTGCATGGGAAAATCATTTTGCAGCTTGGTGAGAAAAAATCAAGAGGCTATTATTAAAGTTGAAAAACTTTAATATCTAGAACTGGGATTATAATAACAACACATAAAAGGAAGAGATAAAGATTTCATGGGAAAGTTGAAATATTTTCACTTGCTGGGTAACTATAGAATGGAGATTTTCCATGGTGAAGTAATTTTCTAAAACCTCTGGAAGACAAGCAAAAGCTTTGGGTAGAATTCTAAAGCTAGGATGAATTTTAACTGAGTCATTAATCTAAAAGTGTCTATGTTCTGAATTATGCTTTCATGTTTATATTTTATCTAATAATTGTCTCCATGGCTGAAATGTAATTCTCTTTTGAATTCAATAATTAGAGATTATCTAGGTTTTTTCATGCACATTTGTTGCATTTGAGTTGCCATAGTTGTTTCCTTCTTTTCTATGAATGATATAATTGCTTTAATGAATGACAACTACATTTATTATTGCGTATTATTCAGGGGATAGTGTAATTGCTTCAACAAATGTACCAAGAGTGTTGTATGTCATGTGGATTTGTACTTGAATGGTTACCAAATAAGGCTTTAGTAGTCTTGTTGTCATCATTTGATAACAGTTGCAAAGATCTTCAAAACATGTCTAAAACTGTAGGATGAAGTGTTGGTTATAAGACTTCGTAGCCCTCTTTTGGCACTAGTCAGTCTTCATGCATCTACTGTTTTCAGTTTGGTCCCAATTCTTAAAATTAAAAACCATTTCAATTTTCTATTTTGAATTTTTTGTGCCATGTTCTCCATGCTAGTTAGTGAAATTCACTCAATGTCTTAGCCAAAATTAAGTGATATTTTATGTTTCTCAACATAATTATGTGAGAGCATTATCTGTTAAGCAATATCTAGTTAGTTGTGTGTCTAAATCCTTAGGTGTTGCTAAAGGGTCACCCCCCAGGTCCTACAGAGTTTGAACTATAGGGGAAATGTGTGTTAATTACATTTCTTGTCAGTTGGCCAAATCCACCATTGAGTCTGATCATTAGAAAGTGGCTAGTCTATAGGATTCATTGGATTGTTCGATTTGGAACACCAACAGAATGGTGAATCTATTGGGGATATATTTTGAATCTCCAAGTGTAGACTGATAATTTATAGTCATATTATTTTCCATTCTGAATTTAGTTCAAATATTGAAGGAATTCAAATTTGGAGAAAGAATTTGTTGCAGTGAACTTGAAGATTTCATGATCTGTAGTGCTCTGCTGGTGAAAGGAACTCAGAAAGAAATTTATCTTTGAAAGAGCTTCATACTGCTTGAAGTTCATTCTTTTATGAAGAGAGGTGATGAATCTATTAGAAGAACCTATTGAAGAGGTGAATACAGGTCCAGATCTATAATATTTCTAGAACAATTTGTAGTAGTTGCAACATTTCCAAGTATTCTACACTCTTTGTTTTCAAGAAATTTGTGTATGAAAACCATATTTGAATATCCTAGAAAAAAAATTGGTTCCCTATTGAGTGAATTAGCACTAACAAAAGGAAAGGATAGTAATACTGATTTTGCACACTCTCGTTTGCTAGATCTGTTATGTTAGATGTAATTGCAGTTCCATTGAAAGATTTTGTCTAGTGTTAAAATATCTACTTGTGTGAATGGTTAGAATGCATTTTTATATCTTAGTGATTTCCATCCATTTGCATTGCCATATGTTTCAAGCCCAGGTTACCACCATATTAGCAGTTATCCTTATTTCCCATCATTCGGTCATGGTTGTAATTATGCATAATTAGTTGAGCCTTAATTTGAAAATATCCATGGAGAATCAAGGTAAAATAGCCATACCAGTAGACACTTTGATACAGATTGTCAAAAAGTGTCAGAAGTTTGATAATCCTCATACATTGGAGATCTCAAAGTGTGGGAACCAAAGAGTGCACAAGCCTAGGATAAGGCCAAAATGGAAAGTTGTGTTTGAAAGGGGAATTAAAGAGATGGATGAAAGGCACCAGATGTTTCAACAAGCCCAGTTAAGAGATGATCATATTTGTGTCTACTTTCCAATTTAATGCACCTTTTTTCAATTCCTTTGATCCATTGTATGCTCAATTAGATTTTTCATGGGTTGATTACAAAACTGAGAGTATGCCAACTCAAGTCTATAAGAAGATTCCTATATTTGATGGATACAATATTTGTGAAGGAGATGCACATTTCAAAAGTTTTTCCAGCTTCATGGAGAAAAACTCATTAGGATATCAGGGCATGTGGATGAGATTTTTTGTTAGATCTCTTAAAGCAAGAGCTAGGGACTGGTATTTAAGTTTTCTTGAGAAGTCTTTTCCTTGTTGGGATAAATTAGTGAATGCTTATAGAGAAGAATTTGTAAGAGACCCTTTTGACCTTGTCACAAGGTCAAAGAAGATTAAAAAGAAAAATGAAGATTCAAGCATTGATTTCAATCATAGATTTTTTGCTGCCCTATCACTAATCCTAGAGAATTTTAGACCTAGTACTCCAAGTTGTATTCATATGTACTTTGAAGCCTATGAGGAAATATCTAGTGCATTGTTAAAATATTTTAGAATCTTGATTATGTAGATGGCTTACACATTTTTAGATAATTTGGAGAAATAAAGGAATGAATATGTGCAAAGTTTGTTGTCTTCAATTGTGGGAAAAAATGTTGATGAAATCAACAGCTGTGTGAATGCAAATGATCAGATGTCTATAGTTCTGAATACAGACCAATGCACACTAGAGAAGGTAGAAGAAAATTTAATGAGGCATCATTGGGTGATGAGGAACTAGTTGTCTTTGGACAACTTATAGAAGAAATACACTGAAATGAAAATTGCAGCCATGATGATGAAAGACATGATGAGAGAAATCAAACACGTGAAGTTTCTTCTATTTCCTCTAAAAGTGAAAAAGTAGAGAGCATATTTTTTTTTAGCAATTGAAGGCTGCAATGATGCAAATAATGTCCTAAATGATCATCTAAGTTCAAACTGTGCTGATGATATTTTTCCTTCAAGCAATGAATATGATGTTACAAGGAACAATGGGATTCCAAGTTTTCAAAGCCAAGAACATGATGAGGGGTATGAATTGGATTTACTCTTTGAAGAAGAGATATACAATCAATAGTGTTATGATGTAATTGATCATGTCAATTCTACATGTGTCGAATGTAGCTTTGATGCAAATCTTCATGATAAGACAAAGGAATTTGATGATTTAGGGAATTCGCTTGAGAATGTTAGTATATCAGCTGCAAGCAATGAAGTATACAATGAATTACAGTTGGTAAGATCAGCCACAAGCAGCTGCAATGAAGAAACCATTGGTAGTCTTCAATTTGACAGTGAAATTTTTTGTGTCTATCCTCAAGAAGATAAAAAATGAAAAAGTCAATTAAGACACCCATTTCAAAAGTGAAATACAAAATGATGTGGATTGCTGCTATGACATTCCAGAAGTAAGCATTAATGAACGAATAGACAACCTACTCTTTGTAACAGGTTGTGACTATGTTTTTGACAAGGTTGTTAGCAATTCAATCTTCTGTGATTGGGGAAGTCCATTTTATGATCAACCTATCAAGTTTTTAGACTTTGAAGATGATGACACCTTGATATATCCTGATTTATAGTTTGATAATACATCCAATCCTAGTGAAAGTCAAGAAGAGGAAGTGCTTGAAAGAATGGATCAAAGCAATGATCTATTGTGTAGTGAACAAATCTCAAAATTGTTGACCATTGAATATCAGAGATGTACACATGAAGATAACTCTCAAGTTTTGTGTGAAGCTCCTATTGACTTTGAAATTGATGATGGTGTTCAATTTGCAAGGTTTGATGCATGTTTTTTTTATCTTCCTTCCAATTATGAACCAACCGATCATGATGATGATGATGTGGATGAAGACAAGCATCCATTTGGTGGCAATGATGCATTGTATGATGAGTATGATAGTGTACATGTTGATGCAAACTCAAAAAAATGTTTTGATGAGTTGGAAGTAGCTGATGACCATGAGGTTTGTACATCCAATGAGCCAAATTTTGAAAATTTTAATGCAAATTTGGATAAGTCTTTGTTTGCTAACTTGAATGAGCCTAGTCATGAATCTTTGAATGTGAATGTGGATGTTGATTTCAATGATAACTCAGATTATCCTTCTAAACTAGAATTGCTTATTGTTGAGCAAGCCAGTGAGGCTGAAGATGATGACATGTTGTGTTCAAAGGATGAAAAAATGAGCAAGGATGATGACAAGTAAGAAATATTTGATGACTCTCTATACCAGCATGATGGAGAATAGTTACAAAGTGTTCTAATGTTTTATTATATCTCTTTGAATACACTTGGAGATGGTTTGAATGATGTGAAAGATCTTTTAGTAAGTTCTTTTGATGGTTCACCTATGACATGCAAACTAGTGATGAAATTGAGCTTGGTAGTACCAGCCATAAGGTAGAGTGTGAGTGCTACTTTTGTTAGCTGGAAGAAGTTTTCACAAAGTGTGGCAATGTGCAAAACATTGAAGAAAGTTGTTTCTAGCTTGAAAATGGTTCATATATTGGCTATGATAAGTTGATGCCACATGATAATCAACATTTTCAAAATATGCCTAACTTTTAGATGCATAGTGATTGTGATTATGATGATAATGTTGTATATGATTTCCTATTGGTAGGTACCAACATGTTTAATCAGGCAGATGATTGTGATCAAGCTATGCTTTCATATGGCCTTGATCACCATTTTCAAATGTTGCCACTCAATGCAAAATCAGAAAATGAAAGAGTGGCAGTGATGTGACATATTTGATTTGGTTTCCTCTTGCTAACAAATCCAAACAGAAAGCAAGTTTCCACTTGCACAAAGGAATCCTGATACTTGTGTTTGCAGTGGTCCAGTTACCTATGTTGTTATGGTATGATGGAGGCAAGCATGAGTTGAGGGAAATCAAATCTTTTATCAGATTGGTGTTTGATGGAGGAAAGAATTGACTCCCCTTTTTATTTGGTGGCTCGGGGTCACCAAATGAAGATGATAAAGAATGAATGAATAAAGGAGCAG
>VDFB02193867.1:607656700-607705270 GCA_007258455.2 Sequoia sempervirens
TATATGAACACATACATGTACATATATATACATATGTATGTATATATGTACATACATATACATATGTAAACATATATACACATGCATATATACATACACTTGTACATGTGTATGTATACATATACATATGTACACACATACACACATGTAAGATTAAAATTAGGATTATTTATTTAGAGTTAGTTTAGGTATTTAGGTTACAATTTAATTAGGATTTAATTAAGGTTCAACAATGGTTAGAGATCAATCGGGTTTGAGTAAGATTGAAAAAAGGTTAGAGTTAATTTTAGGGTTAAGGTTAAAGTTCAAATAGGGTTAGATGAATGGTAAAAGGGGTAGATTTTAGGATTTATCAAATGATGTTAATCTAGAAGAATTGTAATGACTAAAGATGACCTTAATAGATGAGTTAATCTAGAAAGATTTGTAATGACCAAAGATGACCTTAGCAAATAATGTTAATCTATATGAATTTGTAATGACTAAAGATGACATTATAGATGAAGTTAATCTAGAATAATTTGTAATGACTAAAGATGAGTTTTAGTAGATGATGTTAATCACTAATCTAGAAAAAATATTCATGACTAAAGATGAGTTTTTTGGAACCGTTGTTGTTCCTCATAAGCCAAGATTTAATAGATTTTTAGGCTTCCTAAATTATCAAGTAGCCATAAAAAGTCCAATAATTTTGATTAAAACGTGATACATAACCATAGCATGGAATCCTAAGTATTGCTAGGTTGATCTCGTATAAGGAGAACTTAAGGAGATGTAATTCCTTAATAAGAGTTTCTAGGATTCATTTCCTTCAATGACACACACTATCCACTTGGCATAGATTATTATTTATTATATATGAACATTTGTAAGACTTAGGAAACCACAATCTTTGGGAAGACAACATGGATCTCAAGTGACACTTTGGAATCCTTTGTTGCATTGTAAAAGTTGGCCCAAATAAAGTTACGTATAAGTTTCACTAGCTTGTTGTATGATATATGTTAGAAGGTGCCCACCATGAATAGTAACGCATATGCATGATAGCTAATACTTTAGAACAAATTTAAATTTTACCTACAAGTGTAGGTGTCTTGGCAATCTAATAAACCATTTTTCTATTCTATCATAACATATTGCCAAAGTACAACTAGTAATCATGGAAATAAAAAAGGAATCCTAAGGAATTTAAAGACATTTTCATGGTCAATATGTATCCACACATAATCTAAAATCCAAGAAAAGAGAGGAGAAGAGTACTACCTATAAGAAATTGAGAGAGATATTGGAATATATTAAGATGATAATGGAATTGAATATGGAGGAAAAGATATTGAAACAAGTTTAGGACAAGAAATATATTGCAAGAGAATGGAAAAGGTGGAAGAATTCAATTTTAAATCATGTGAGGAAGGTCTAATTGAGAGTAGTAATGATAATGAGAGTCAAAATAATCCACCAAAACAAGGAAACATTATTATAATTTAACATACTAAGGGTGTTGCTGCCAAAGATGTTAAGAATCTAGTAAGTGTGGAGATTTCCAAGAATTTTTAGAATATTATGTGTGTGAAAAGTGATAGCTTTTATAAACACACAAACATATGATAATTGCATTCCTCAATCACAAAGAAAATTTTGAAAAACCAAACAGCATATTGATAAAGAAAATCATTACATGATCAAATGTATGAAACATATTAAATAATATGATAGATTTAAGAAGTCACTAAAAGGAGGGATTTGGATCCATAGTGCTCTACCATTTCAAATTTGAATCATCTACCTTATTTTGAACTTATTGCACAATTTTTTTTTTATCACACTAACCATATATTAATGATGTGTTTGAGGGTTTATCAATCCCATTTAGAAAACTAAAACATTTGGAACTTAGTGAAAAATATTTGGTTAGTCTGGTAAGAAAAGTGTAGGATTCCAAAGACATAAGAAGATGAGGCATTGGGAATTGATAGGAGAGAAGGATGTAAAGAAATAAGGATTGAAAGGAATGTTTAATATCTTAGCCATTCACACAATCAAGACATATGAGGAAGGATGGGATAAACCTATGTTGTTGGGTACAATATAATTAACTAAAAATAGATTCAACCATTACAAGGAATTTTAAATTTTCAAACTAAACATGGGATCAATGGTTTCCCAATTGCATTGAGGGTTCTTCTTATCATCTATCTAGTTTAAGATCCTATGTTTAAAATATTTTTAATTATAACTATTTATGTGACTAAATATTGTATTAATGATATGAATTGATATCCATACAAGGTCAAATTAATTTAAAGCTTTAATATGTCCATTGTTGTTCACTAGTAGCCTCTCAATTTTCAGTTTTATTTTTACTTATATTCACTACTCTAAGACAATTCAACTTTAATCTATCACAAACAATATTTATCAGTTGTATGTATTCGACTATCAATCTATAGTCTGCTAGTTTTCATGCAATCTCGAGTTAAGAAAAATACAAAAGAGATATTTATGCTGGTGGTTTGTAATGTTGCAGATTTAAAAAGATTTCTTTTACACCAATTTTACTTTTAAGAAATATGTATTCACATGTAATGTATAAATTAGAGGATATGATAAACCCATGCACTACATCAATAATTTGTTTACATATGTATATTTTCTACTATTGTGGTTACATACATCAACCACATCCATGTTGCCATATTTTTCAAATGAAAAATTTGACTGTATCTTGCCCATGGGCATTTTGTAGAGGGTAACAAATGGAATTCAAAAGAATATTATAGAATTAAGAAGTTTGAAGAAGAAAAATATATTAAAAATGCCCAAGTCAAAATACTTGTTGAAGTATATGAGTTGAGAAATGTAGTTTATCATATCCACTAGTGTGCAGACTTGTTGGTATTGAGTTTTTCTAGTGATAAATTGCTTATTTGTTAAATTTTAGTTGTTATTTCATCTTAGTGTTGTACAGTCATAAAATTGCACCACTTGAAATTTCACATACATCCTTGCACCTACTTTAGTGTCCACTCCCTTAGTACTTGTGTAGGCTCATTTTAGCCCTTGCATCAACCTTTTTCCCTTCTTAAGATACTCCAACACCCCTTTTGAGTAGCTACCCTTGTGTGTTAGTTTTTTATGACCCAGGGACTTGATGCAGAGGGTATGGGGCTTTAGGAAAAACACACAAAGATTACAAGGATTTCAATGAAGCATTCTCAAGCCTCTTCCAAGCACCCTATAGGAGATAAGCCTCAAAGTTTCACTTATGACTTTAAACCTTCACTTATGGACCCAAACCCTTGGGAATATTTTAAAAGACTCAAAAAAACTTTTCTTGAATGGTTTCAAGCCCCAAACCTCTTACTTAAACACAAACTCACTTTTTGCACCTTGACTAGGCTTCTAGCCCAACTAGGCCTTTAGCAATGTTTTTTTGACTTTTCACTCAACTTCCCCAAAGGACTCCTCAATATAATGATTTATTTAGTTGTGGTTTATGATGCTAAACAACATATAAAATCCCTAATAACACTTTTTTCTAGACTAACCCTTCCAAAATCTGTTGTCTTCACAAAATCAAGGCCTAATTAGCCCTCTTTTCCAAAGCAACCCTACTCAAATCTTAACTCCAGATTATAAAACATTCAACAGTACCTTAAAATGTTCCCAAACCAAGTATTTTTAGGTTTTTATGCGCCTATGACACCCTTGACACCCTCAAACACAAAACCCTCACTAAATTGCTCCAAACCTAGGGCCTCTTGAAAATTAGCTTTCCCAACACTTCCACAACCTTGTCTTTAACTTTTCACCATTAGATCAACATATTTAAACATATTATATTCAAAAATATACCCCTCATTAAGGAGGATCCTCTGCTGCTACACCTTAGCCTCCATTTTCATGCACTTTTTCTTGCTAAAACTCGATGTACACCCAAGAATCACTCTTTCCTGCACAATAACTTATTATATCTATATAATATAGGTTAGAAATGATCCATTTCACAAGTTTTCAGTCACACTCTCCCATGAAATGGATCATTTATTCATGAAGACTCTCAAAACTAGTAAAAAATTTGCACTTTTTGAGTACAGTTAGCAATATAACAAAATAAATTGATTCCCAACATTATTCAGGTCATTAAAAAGGTAAAATGCATGTAAATATAAGCTCCTAATTCATCCAAGTGACATGAAACCAAAAGGAATCATAGATTCATCAAAAAACTCAAGAAAATACAAAAAGATTGAAGTTTTTATTGATTTTCTGTAGCAGTCCGTACAATACTTACAATATTAGCCAACAACCTATACAAATGAATCCTCCAACCTTAAAAACCCTTCCCCCAACTGTCCCAATTGATTAGAATTGATTTCATTACATTATTAGTGCTAAATCATCAAAAACACACTTTCCCGCCTAAAGTTGGAGTTTGACAAATTGAATTCTCCAACTTGAAATTTATTAACTCCTATGAACTAAAGCCTTCTAAAACTTATTACATGGCATTATTCAACCTTAATTAGCATGATTAAAACAAAAAAACACCTATCTATACCCTTAGGACACTATTTGTCAGTTACAATGCACTTTGGTCCTATGGTCCTTATTAGGACCCTTAGGACATTTGACTCCTTCAATATTTTTATCCATTTCAAAAGCCACTATAGGCTTCAAGATGTCATAATTTATATTCTAAGATGTTTGATAGATCTTCATGACCTGTGCACTCTCCTATCTCTTGAAGTGCTCCTTGAAGAGCTTGGGTGCTCCTGCACTATTCTCCCCAAGAAAGAAAAAGTTCTTTCCCCAAGAAGTATCCAACTTGTTGCTGCCATAATACTCCTTGTTCTTGTATGTTTGCATTTTTTGATTACCACGCATGAAATCTCCCAAAGTTACCTTCTTCCTTTTCTGCCAACTTGCGTTCATGTCACTCAACATGTTAGTGTCAAAACTGTGTTTTGTTTGTCCTTTTTGCTGCTTGAACTTAGTCTGGCCTTGTACCTTGTTCCTGCCCTTACTCCACTGATCCCTTTGCAAAGAAACACCACCATTATTACCTGCAACAATAGGGAATTCAATACTTCCAATCTTAATAGTTTCCAAGTCCCAAAGATTCTAATTTTTAGGACTGTATGCTTCATATCTCTGCTGCAATTTACTAGTTTTCAACCAACCAGTGTCTTCCCCTGTCCTACCCTACACTTTAACCTACAAATTCTTCTCAAAACAGATCACAAAACTCTCACTAGACTGCTCCAAAGAAAAAGGAACCAACTTATATCTACTATCTCCTTTATGCACCAAATATGTATTATGGAATCCATCATGCACTATCCTCCTAGAATACTACCATGGTCTCCCTAAGATGATATGACCACAAGTCATTGGAATGACATCACAAAGCACCCTATCCTGATATGATCCAATTGAAAAATTTGCATAATCCCTCTTAAAAATCTCTACATGCTGCATTTGAGTTACCCAAGTGGCCTTGTAGGGAGTACGGTGATCAAAAGTTTCAATTCCCAACTTGGCTACCATATCAGATGAAACTAAATTGCTATGTGACCCTAAATCTATGAGTAATTTGCATATTTTACCATGACTGAGACAATTGGTCTTAAAGATAGTTACCTTTGGCTCTTGATGAAGTCTTTCTCCTTGCTTGATCATAAGAAAATCACCATCAGTCACAAGCTCTACCATAAATGTTTTTGGTTCTTCCTTTTTGTCTTCTTCTTCTTGTACCAAATTAGCTCTCCTTTCTCTGCCCTTATTAGCTTGTTCCCATTTAGGACACTCAAAGGAAGGATGCACTAGTTCATTGCAATTGAAACACCTACCTGTGAATGGGCCTCTACCTTGTCCAAATCTACCTCCTCCTGTTTGATCTGATAACACCTCTTTGCCTTTGTCATTGTTGCTCTTGTCATTGATGCCTTGTCCCTATTCTTTATTACCTTTGCCCCTACTTGAACTACCTCCTCTTCCACCATTGCTTGACCTTTCTTGCTTCCTTTTCACCTTTTCTTCTGCTCTAATGGCCAATTGAAAACACTCTCCTAATGTTCTTGGCAATTACAAACCAATCTCATCTTGTAGATTATACCTCAAGCCATTGATATACCTGGCTACTTTCTCATCTTCTTCTTCATATCCTCCTTTGATACTAAGCATGTGAAATTTCTTAGTATAGGACATCACATCCATGTCCTTTTGTCTTAGTTTCTACCTCATCCTCTTCACATGAATTGCGTAATAAGATGGTAGGAAATGTTACTTGACCAAACTCTTCATCCTTTCCCATATAGAGACTTTTGCCCATCCCCTAGCCATCCTATCATTCTGAAAACTAGTCCACCATGTCAATGCTATGCCTCTCAACTTGGTTTTGGAAAACTTAACCTTCCTCTCTTCAAACTTAAAATAGTTCTCTAAGGCATCAATCCATCCTAACACCTCTTCACTATCCATCTTCCCTTGATAGATAGGAAAATCTATGTGACTCTTTCACCCATGACCTTGTATTGCTTTCAACAACCTCACTAACCTCCTTTCTTCGGGATCTTCTATCTCACTTGCAGGTGGTTCTTGATTTACCCTCACATGCTCTTCATCTTCATCATTATCTTCTTGGTTTTCTTGCTCTTCTTTCCTCTTTCTCTCAAGGTTGTTTATCCTTGCTTGCATAGTATCTCTCTCCCTTCTCCATTACCTTTCTTCCCTTGCTCTGGCATGCTCTCTTGCTGCTTCTTGTTATCTTCTTTGCCTTCTCTCCCTTTCCAAGATTTCCCTTAACTCTTCCAACTCTCTTGCCAGTTGATTTTTAGGTGCCTTTCCTGATTCCTCAATCCCTAAAGACTTACTCCCTACTTTGATACCACTCTGATGCAGAGGGTATGGGGCTTTAGGAAAAACACACAAAGATTACAAGGATTTCAATGAAGCACTCTCAAGCCTCTTCCAGGCACCCTACAGGAGATAAGCCTCAAAGTTTCACTTATGATTTTAAACCTTCACTTATGGACTGAAACCCTTGGGAAGATTTTAAAAGACTCAAACAAACTTGTCTTCAATGGTTTCAAGCCCCAAACCTCTTACTTAAACAAAAACTCACTTTTTGTACCTTGACTAGGCTTCTAGCGCAACTAGGCCTCTACTAATATTTTATTGACTTTTCACTCAACTTCCCAAAAGGCCTCAATCTAATGATTTATTCAGTTGTGGTTTATGATGCTAAAAAACATATCAAATCCCTAATGACACTTTTTTTAGACTAACCCGTCCAAAATTTGTTTTCTTCACAAAATCAAGGCCTAATTAGCCCTCTTTTCCAAAGCAACCCTACTCAAATTTTAACTCCAGATTATAAGACTTTCAATAGTACCTTAAAATGTTCCCAAACCAAGGATTTTCAGGCTTTTAGGTGCCTATGCACCCTTGACACCCTCAAACACAAAACCCTCACTAAATTGCTCCAAACCTAGGGCCTCTTGAAAATTAGCTTTCCAAACACTTCCACAACCTTCTCTTTAAATTTTGACCATTAGATAAACATATGTAAACACCTTAAATTCAAAAATGTACCCATCGTTAAGGTAGATCTCCTACTGCTACACCATAGCCTCCATTTTCATGCACTTTTCCTTGCTAAAACTCGGTGTACACCCAACAATTACTCTTTCCTGCATAATAACTTGTTAGATCTATATAATATAGGTTAGATATGATCCATTTCACAAGTTTTCAATCACACTCTCCCATGAAATGGATCATTTATTCATGAAGACTCAAAACTAGTGAAAAATCTGCACTTTTTTAGGATAGCCAGCAATATAACAAAAGAAATTGATTCCCAACATTATTCAGGTCATTCAAAAGGTAAAATTCATGTAAATATAAGTTCCTAAATCATCCAAGTGAGCTTGAAACCAAAATGAATCAGAGATTCATTAAAAAAATCAAGAAAATGCAAAAAGATTGAAGTTTTTATTGATTTTCCGTAGCAGTTCATACAACGCTTACAATATCAACCAACAGCCTATACAAATGAATCCTCCAACCTTAAAAACCCTTCCCCCAACTGTCCCAACCGATTAGAATTGATTTCATTACATTATTAGTGCTAAATCATCAAAAACACACTTTTCCGCCTAAAGTTGGAGTGTGAAAAATTGAATTCTCCAACTTGAAATTTATTAATTCCTATGAACTAAAGCCTTCTAAAACTTATTACATGGCATTATTCAACCTTAATTAACATGATTAAAACAAAAAAACACCTATCTATACCCTTAGGACACTTTTTGTCAATTACAAAGCACTTTGGTCCTATGGTCCTTATCAGACACTTAGGACATTTGACTCCAATATTTTTATCCATTTCAAAAGCCATTATAGGCTTCAAGATGTCATAATTGATTTTATGAGATGTTTGATAGGTATTCATGACCCCTGCATTCTCATATCTTTTGAAGTGTTCCTTGAAGAGCTTGGGTGCTCTTGCACCATTCTCCCCAAGAAAGAAAAAGTTCTTGCCCCAAGAAGTATCCAACTTGTCACTGGCATAATACTCCTTGTTCTTGTATGTTTACATTTTTTGATAACCAAGCATGAAATCTCCCAAAGTTACCTTCTTCCTTTTCTACCAACCTACATTCATGTCACTCAACAGGTTAGTGTCAAAACTATGTTTTGTTTGTCCTTTTTGCTGCTTGAACTCAGTTTGGCTTTGTACCATGTTCCTGCCCTTACTCCACTGATCCCTTTGCAAAGAAACACCACCATTATTACCTGCAATAATAGGGCATTCAATACTTCCAATCTTAATACTTTCCAAGTCCCAAAGATTCTGATTTTTAGGACTATATGCTTCATATCTTTGCTGCAATTTACTAGTTTTCAACCAACCAATGTCTTCCCCTATCCTACCCTGCACATTAACTTTCAAATTCTTCTCAAAACAAATCACAAAACTCTCATTAGACTGCTCCAAAGGAAAAGGAACCAACTTATATCTACTATCTCCTTTATGCATGAAATATGTATTATGGAATTCATCATGCACTGTCCTCCTAGCATACTGCCATGGTCTCCCTAAGATGATATGACCACAAGTCATTGGAATGAAATCACAAAGCACCCTATCCAGATATGATCCAATTGAAAAATCTACATAATACCTCTTACAAATCTCTACATGCTGCATTTGAGTTACCCAAGTGGCCTTGTAGGGAGTAGGGTGATCAAAAGTTTCAATTCCCAACTTGGATACCATATCAGATGAAACTAAATTGCTATGTGACCCTAAATCTATGAGTAATATGTATATTTTACCATGACTGAGACAATTGGTCTTAAAGATAGTTACCTTTGGCTCTTGATGAAGTCTTTCTCCTTGCTTGATCATAAGAAACTCACCATTAGTCACAGGGTCTGCCATAAATGTTTTTGGTTCTTCCTTTTTGTCTTCTTCTTCTTGTACTAAATTAGCTCTCCTTTCTCTACCCTTATCAACTTGTTCCCATTTAGGAGACTCGAAGGAAGGATGCCCTGGTTCATTGCAATTGAAACACCTACCTGTGAATGGACTCTACCTTGTCCAAATCTGGCTCCTCCTCTTTGATCTGATAACACCTCTTTGCCTTTGTCATTGCTGCTCTTGTCATTCCTGCCTTGTCCCTGTTCTCTATTACCTCTGCCCCTACTTGACCTGCCTCCTCTTCCACCATTGCTTGACCTTTCTTGCTTCCTTTTCACCTTTTCTTATCCTCTAATGGCCAATTGAAAACACTCTCCTAATGTCCTTGGAAATTGCAAACCAGTCTCATCTTGTAGATTATACCTCAAGCCATTGATATACCTGGATACTTTCTCATCTTCTTCTTCATATCCTCCTCTGATACTAAGCTTGTGAAATTGCTCAGTATAGGACATCACATCCATGTCCTTTTGTCTTAAATTCTCTCTCATCCTCTTCACATGAATTGCGTAATCAGATGGTAGGAATTGTTCCTTGACCAAACTCTTCATCCTTTCCCATGTAGAGACTTTTTCCCATCCCCTAGCCATCCTATCATTCTGAAAACTAGTCCACCATGTCAATGCTATGCCTCTCAACTTGGTTTTGGCAAACTTAACCTTCCTCTCTTCAAGCTCAAAACAGTTCTCTAAGGCATCAATCCATCCTAACACCTCTTCACTATCCATCTTCCTTTGATAGATAGGAAAATCTATGTGACTCTTTCCTCCATGACCTTGTACTTCTTTCAACAACCTGACTAACCTCCTTTCTTTAGGGTCTTCTATCTCACTTGTAGGTGGTTCTTGATTTACACTCACATGCTCTTCATCTTCATCATTATCTTCTTGGTTTTCTTTCTCTTCTCTCCTATTTCTCTCAAGGTTGTTTATCCTTGCTTGCATAGTATCTCTCTCCCTTCTCCATTTCCTTTCTTTGCTTTCTTTTTCCTACTCTCTTGCTGCTTCTTGTTCTCTTCTTTCCCTTCTCTCCCTTTCGAAGATTTCCCTTAACTCCTCCAACTCTCTTGCTAGTTGATTTTTAGGTGCCATTTTTTATTCTTCAATCCCTAAAGAATTACTCCCTACTCTGATACCACTCTAATGCAGAGGGTATGGGGCTTTAGGAAAAACAAACAAAGATTACAAGGATTTCAATGAAGCACTCTCAAGCCTCTTCTAGGCACCCTATAGGAGATAAGCTTCAAAGCTTCACTTATTACTTTAAACCTTCACTTATGGACCCAAACCCTTGGGAATATTTTAAAAGACTCAAACAAACTTTTCTTGAATGGGTTCAAGCCCCAAACCTCTTAAACAAAAACTCACTTTTTGCACCTTGACTAGGCTTCTAGCCCAACTAGGCCTCTAGCAATGTTTTTTTGACTTTTCACTCAACTTCCCCAAAGGACTCCTCAACATAATGATTGATTCAATTTTGGTTTATGATGCTAAACAACATATCAAATCCCTAATGACAGTTGTTTTAGACTAACCCTTCCAAAATCTGTTGTCTTCCCAAAATCAAGGCCTAATTAGCCCTCGTTTCCAAAGTAACCCTACTCAAATCTTAACTCCATATTATAATATTTTCACTAGTACCTTAAAATGTTCCAAAACTAAGGATTTTTAGGTTTTTAGGCACCTATGACACCCTTGACACCCTCAAACACAAAACCCTCACTAAATTGCTCCAAAACTAGGGCCTCTAGAAAATTAGCTTTCCCAACACTACTAGAACCTCTTTAACTTTTCACCATTAGATCAACATATTTAAACACCTTAAACTCAAAAATATACCCCTCATTAAGGCAGATCTCCTGCTGCTACACCTTAGCCTCCATTTTCATGCACTTTTCCTTGCTAAAACTCGGTGTACACCCAAGAATCACTCTTTCCTGCACAATAACTTGTTATATTTGTATAATACAGGTTATATATGATCCATTTCACAAGTTTTCAGTCACACTTTCCCATGAAATGGATTATTTATACATGAAGACTCTCAAAACTAGTGAAAAATCTACACTTTTTGAGGACAGTTAGCAATATAACACAAGAAACTAATTCCCAATGTTATTCAGGTCATTAAAAAGGTAAAATGAATGTAAATATAAGTTCCTAAATCATCCAAGTGAGCATGAAACCAAAAGGAATTAGAGATTCATAAAAAAAAAAATCAAGAAAATGCAAAAAGATTGAAATTCTTATTGATTTTTTGTAGCAATCTGTACAACACTTACAATATAGGCCAACAGCCTATACAAATGAATCCTCCAACCTTAAAAACCATTCCCCCAACTGTCCCAATTGATTAGAATTGATTTCATTATATTATTAGTGCTAAATCATCAAAAAACACACTCTCGCCTAAAGTTGGAGTTTGAAAAATTGAATTCTCCAACTTGAAATTTATTAACTCCTATGAACTAAAGCCTTCTAAAACTGATTACATGGCATTATTAAACCTTAATTAACATTATTAAAACAAGAAAACACTTATCTATACCCTTAGGACACTATTTGTCAATTACAATGCACTTTGTTCCTATGGTCCTTATCAGGACCCTTAAGACTTTTGACTCCTTCAATATTTTTATCCATTTCAAAAGCCATTATAGGCTTCAAGATGTCATAATTGATGTTCAAATATTTTTGATAGGTCTTCATGATCCCTGCATTCTCCTATCTCTTGAAGTGTTCCTTGAAGAGCTTGGGTTCTCCTACACTAGGGCTTTTCCCGTTCGTGTCAATTTGTAGCATGATGTGTTCGGATACTAGCATGCCACACTAGCATCCTACAATATTTCAATGCTCAAGTGACCATTTTCAAGCATGCTTTCTACTTGTCACCTCCTTTGTTTAGTGGGAACGGCTCAAGATTCTTTGTAACTATCCAAGAAGCTTCCTTTTGCTTCTTTTCTCTCTTTAAAAGATGTCCTTTCACTTCATTTGTGACTCTTTCTCCATTTCCTAGCCCCACTCTTCTAATTTCATCTTCACTCTAACTTTTCCTTTAGCCGTCTACACTCCAACCCATGCTTACACAACTAAATTTTTTTTTACATTAGCTTCAAGCTCTCTCAATCTTTTACAACACCCTTTTGCAACACCCTTAGCTCTTGTAACTACATCTCCTTTACTTCATGCTTGCACACATCCTAGGATTCCATATACCTTACCCATTGTATAATTACTTTATGCTATGGGTCTTCCTCCTTTAGTGGGGATTTCTTTTATCACCTCCTTTGTGATATGGGTTCTCCTCCTCGAGCGAGGATTGCTTCTATCACTCCTACTTGGTGGTGGAAGTTCTACTCCTAAGTGGGTTTTGCTTTCACCACATGATTTTCCCATTTCTCTCTTTCTTTATCTTCTTGATTATTTGTGGAGGTGGGAACACCAAAATGAGGGTTCAACTGAGTCAAATCCCTATACATCCCCAACAATTTCTCCAGATATCTATAGACATGGGTTTTGAAGACATTTGTTTGGTGGAGGCTTCATCACTCATGTGGCTGTAAGTATTTCTTTCATTTCTTCTCCTTATCTCTAAAATTCCTATTTCACTTTATTTTAGTTCTATTGCATTCTCCTATTTCATCACATTTTGTAAACTCTTAGCAATTTGATAGCTAGCAATCACTTAGGAATTTTCTAATACATTCTCATCCTCTGGTTCGTATGAGATGCCAACGTACCACGTTGTTGTCCATATTCTACGCTTTTGTTCTTTGGCTAAGAGCTTGTTAGTTTTTCTAGAAAATCTTCATTACTTTCTCTTTTTGATTCTAAAACTTTCACACTGTTGCTGAGGTAATTTTGGGAAATTCACCCCATGAGGATCTCTGAATGAAGAGAGCTCGTGAGTAGTGAATCCACCTCTTCTACATTTTGGTGAACCTGACATGAAGAGGATATTTTTCAAAAAAGATAGGAATTTATTTACCCCTACTTGGTAGAGCCATAACTTTTGACTCGGTGCTCGGAATTCATAACTGTTTGCACTGTTGGAATGGTCTCCTAGAGAACTAGTTCAGTCTCTAAAATATAAGTGTCTTCAATAATAAAATTTTAGGGACAGTTGAAATTTTTGACCTCAAATTCCGCTCTGGAGAACTCTGAAAACATGAATTAGTAGAACATAGAAAATACCAAAAAAATTGTAATGAATTTAATATCTTCTTTTATTAGTTCAGTATCTAATTTTCTTCAAAGTGTTAATGATATTCCATTGAACATGCATGTGATAGTGACTTGGATTTACCCACTTGGTTTCTTTGATCCTTCTCATGAAAGTCCTCTTACTTCAAAGGATATTTTGTTGCAAGAAGAAGAAATCATTAATACCTTTCTTAATGTTAATTTACCTTCTCTTCATTCCAGTGCACTCTCTTCTAGAGATGATGCATCTGTGAATGATGAATCTACTCTTCATTCCAATTCTCTCTCTTCTAGAGATGATGCATTCATGAATGATGAATTTCATATTTGTTTTGATGCACTCTCCTCTAGAGATGATGCATTAGTGAATGATGAACCTCCTTCCACATATGATTCTCCCTGAATCGATGTTGAGAATGTTTCTTCAAATAATTATTCCACATTTGATCTTGTTTGGATTGATGTTGAGAATATGTCTTCAAATAATTGCTCTACTAGCTATGATGAGTTTGTAAATATAATATGTGTCTTTGCTACCCCTCAAAGGCCTAAGAGACCAGTCATTTGTGTGACTCCAACTAGTCCTTCTCCTACAAGGATTTTTTCTATTGATGGTCTTCCATTGGATAAAGATTATCCTAATATTTCTATGGCTTCCTCTTATAGAGTAATAGCCCATGCTTATGAGAATAGAATGAATAAAAAAAACAATCCTTCTTTAAGCTCCTAAACCTACAACTAAAGCACCTGGTGATTATGATCTTTTCAAGCAACCTTAGGTTACTCTGGATAAGATCTCACTGTGGGACCTGCTTCAATCTACTCTAGTTTACCAAGGAATGCTTCAAGAAGCCTTGCAAAAATTCCTCTTGCCTTCTTTTACTAGGCTGATGGATTCTAATGTGTTGATGGTGTATATTCATGTGGATTTTTTGAATATTACATTCTATCCATAGGAACTCCCACCTCTGGAAGTACAAAAGCAGACAAACCCTTTGATGATTATAGTTAATATTAATAAAGTTGGCACTAGATGTACTCTCGTTGATGTCAGTTTGATACTCAATTTATGTAGCATTGATCTATTTCCTAAGATTAATATTGACTCATCTTCTCTTAATGTTTTTTCTGTTTTCATTTGTGGGTTTGATAATGTTGGGCGACAAGCTCTAAGTACAATAGTATTATCTTTGTAGCTTGGAACCACCACCATACCCACCCTTGTTTATGTTATGTTAGAAAATTACCATAGAATCTCCTTCTTGATAGATGATGGATTCATGCTATGGGTGCAATCCTGTCTACCTTGCATAAATCTATTAAGTTTTCCCTTAACAATAAAGTAGATATAGTCAAAGTTGACCTTGAGGCTATGCAATTATGTGAGATGGATGTTGTTGGACAAGCTTAAGTTGTTCCTACCCTTATTCCTTTAGTGTCTTCTAGTGCGTGGATGTTTACTCCAACAGTTTGTACTATAAAGGATACTCTGGAGATAAATGCCCCTAAGGAAGATCCATTTGAAGCTAGAAATCCTAAGTCTACTCCTTCTCAAAAGAATGCATGTCTTGGTGATGATTGAGGCTCTTTAGAATTTACATATTCCTTCATTTTGGAATATAAAGTCAACCGAATCCACTTAGACCTTCCAATAACATCATCCACCCCTAATATCAGAGATGGTTATTCTCTTGTATTGTGGGGTAGTGTGAGCAATAATTGTAATCTTCTTAGTGTTGATCCTCCTTCTGAGGAAGATGATTACGCTTCTACTAAAGAGGATAATGTTGGAAATCCTATTAATAAGGATGATGGTGATACCATAGAGGAGTGTGATCCCCATTAGTGGAATGATGCTCTCTATGGAGATCCTCCTTTTCAAGACCTACAAACATGTTATGGCCCCAACTTTAAGATCGTCTCTAAATATGGCTATGAGCATAAAGGTTGTGGGTGTATCAAATAAGGAATTCATGCCTCTATAGAATTCACACCCCATAAGTGTAATTTGGGGTTTGGTTTCTTGGATGAATTGTCTAAATAGAAGCCATGGTTGAGTGAAAAGAATTATTCTCAACCTTGTTCTGTTGAAAAGATTCTTCCTCCATTGTCTTCTATCTTCATGTATTCTTCTTCTTCTTGTGAGAAGTCAAACTTTTCTCCACAAGAGAAAGGGTTGCTTGCTGCTCATCCTCTATCTAAGAGTTTATTTTGTTTCAGCTTCTAAAAGCTTGCTTAATCACTCTTCCTTCTACTCACAAGAAATCTCATGATCATGATAAAGAAAAACATTCTTCCTATATGTACCATCGAGTGCCTAGCCATTCCACTAGTGAATGAAATACCTTAAAGGATAAAATATAACAACTTCTTAATTTAGGTACCATCAAACTCTTGTTTTATTGATTCACCTACCTCTTCTTCATATGAAAGTAGATATCGAGGTTTACCTCTATCCTATTTATTCTAAGCATCTTGCACGATTCTCCTACCCTATATGTTGGGGGCAACGATAACTTGTTTTTGAGTTGTATATCCTCCTTAAAGGACCCCCTCTCTTCTTTATCTCGTTCAAGTGATGTGTCCCTTGAGTGGACCCCTTTTCCTTTTGAAGGGTTCCTAAGGGACCCCACTTTAAAATATTTTATCTTGAGTAAAATATTTGTGTCTAGCTTGGGGGCAGCCTAACTAGACCTCACTTTTCAAATAGCTCGTCCCTTGAGTGGATCCCTCTTCTTTTGAAGGGTTCCTAAGTGATCCCTTTGAAAACCTTCCAATCTATTGATGGTATACATGACTACCCACTTACTTGCATATGTGGCTACTTTCACTTTGTAGGTGTGCTTTTGAAGTTGCTTTTTGACTCCATGGAGTCCCCTTCCTAGGGTTTCCACAATGTGAGAGTTATTGGGGGATAACTCCCTACAGGTTTGTGGGCTTGTATGGAGCTTCTTCTAAGCTTCCTCCATGTGAGAGATCTTGGGGGTAGATCCCTTGTAGGTCTACAGGTTTGTATGGTGCTTTCTTGGGTTTCCTCCCTGTGAGAGATCTTGAGGGATACCTCCTTGTAGGTTTGCAGGTCCGTATGGTGCTTTCTCGACTTCCTCCATGTGAGAGATCTTTGGGGATGCCTCCTTGTAGATTTTTAGGTCTATAAGGTGCTTTTCTCAATTTCCTTCATTTGAGAGATCTTGGAGGACACCTTCCTTGTAGGTTGTTGGGCCTGTGAGTTGCTTACATTCTTAAATTCTCTCTTCTCTTCTCTTCTCAATTGTGTGTATACCAAATCGAAGACTTGCATCTTCTTCATCCTGAGTATATGCCCTTCCTTTCTTTATTTTAGAATTATTCTATGTGTTATTTCTTATTTTGGGGACAACACATAGTACTAAGACAAACTTCTACATTAAGGTCTCTTTACTTTGTTGACTTGAATCCTTTAGCTTTTTATGTTCTAACATTGTTGTTTGGTGTAGGTTTTTCTTGTCTAGTACATTTTTTTGTAGGTCTTAAGCCTGGGGGCATGCTTCTGTGGTTCAAAAGACTATTTTCTTCCTCTACAGTATCCTTTTGGCATATGATGTTGTTTATGTTTAGTAGATTTCCTTTATCATGCATATTAATGTAGATTCATATGCCTACTAAAGTGGGGGAAACATGTATAGTCATAAAATTGCACCCCTCAGAATTTCACATACATCCTTGCTTTTTGTTTAGTGTCCACTCCCTTAGTACTTATGGAGGCTCATTTTAGCCCTTGCATTAGCCTTTTTACCTTCTCAAGATGCTCCAACACCCCTTTTCAGTAGTTACCCTTATGTGTTAGCTTTCGACGACCTTGGGGATTTTCTCATTCATTTTTCTTTTTAGCATGATGTGTCCAAACACTAGCATGCCACACAATTGTCTACGCACAACACTAGCATCCTGCAACATTTCAACACTCAATTCTCATTTTTTAGCATGCTTTCCACTTGTCACCTCCTTTGGTTAGTGGTAATGGCTCAAGATGCTTTGTAACCATCCAGGAAGCTTCCTTTTGCTTCTTTTCTCTCTTTAAAAGATGTCCTTTCACTTCATTTGTGACTCTTCCTCCATTCACTCTTTAATTTTAGCTTCACTCCAACTTTGGCTTTAGCCTTCTACACTCGAACCCTTGCCAAACTAAAAAAGCTTGTTACACAACTTCAAGCTCTCTCAAGATTTTACTAACACCCTTAGGTCTTGCAACTCCATCTCCTTTTACTTCATGCTTGCAAGCATCCTGGGATTCCATATCCCTTACCCATTGTATATTTACTTTGTGATATGGGTCTTCCTCCTTGAGCAGGGATTGCTTTTATCACCTCCTTTGTGATATGGGTTCTCCTCCTCGAGCAAGGATTGATTTTATCACTCCTACTTAGTGGTGTGGGTTCTAACTCCAAGCGGGTTTTTCTTTCACCACATGCTTTTTTCATTTCTCTTTTTCTATCTTCTTGGTTGTCCATGGAGGTGGGAACACCCAAAATAGGGGTTCGACCAAGGTGAATCCCTATGCAACCCCAACACTTTCTCCAGATATGTTACATACATAGGTTTTGAAGAAATTCATTTGGTGGAGGCTTCATCACTCGTGTGGTTGTAAGTATTTCTTTCCTTTCTTCTCGTTATTTCTAATATTTCTATTTCACTTTATTTCAGTTCTATTGAATTCTCCTATTTCATTGCATTTTGTAAAATCTTAGCAATCCAATAGCTAGCAGTCACTTAGGAATTTTCTGAGACATTCTCATTCTCTAGTATGTACGAGACACCAGTACGTTGCATTGTCATCCTTATTTTTCACTTCCTTTGGCCGAGATCTTGTCATTTTGTTCAGAAAATCTTCACGACTTGATCTTTTTTATTCTAAAAATTTCACAATATTCCTGAGGTAGTTTAGGGTAGTTCGCCCCATGAGGCTTTCTAAATGTAGATAACTCATGAGTAGCGAATCCCCGTCTTCTACAACTGTTAATCTAAAATCCATAAAATATTTATTTTGAGAGTTCCTGACCAAAAAAATTTGTAGAATCTTATTCAATTTATTTCACTTTTTAAAAAATCCCCATCATTGTATCTTTTATCAATACTCAAGCATCGAGGGTTAGTTTTCAAGAGGCTTCCACTTACAATTTGAAGAGAGGTTTTACCCCATATTCTACTCCTCTTTGAGTAGTCTTGCTAAAGACAAACCAAAATGCTAACAAAAACCAAACCTCAATTGTTCTCACTACCATTCAAAGGGTTTAAATAAAAAAAAATTGAAAACCCAAAATTTATATAGTCTGCCATTCAGAGTTATGTTTACAAATTTTCAAACCCAAAAAAAATTTGCAAATAAATTTGGCTAGGCTTTCATATTGCCATAAAGTTTTAAAAAATATTACTACCACAAGCTTATAGTTTTCCTTTAAACTTAAAATACTACAAAGGAAAAAATTTCACACTGCCTTTCCAAACACAACATATGTTTCACAAAACAAGCAAACAACCATATGGCCACTGTTGTATGCCAATTATAAACCTCCAAATATCAAACAAGATCCTTTCATCTCATTGAAAATCACACATATCTCAAACTCCAACACTTGCCATGCAAAGAAAACACAAGAATAGAGTCATAGAATAAGAGGAAAGGAACCTAAGCACTTGACTATTTATCATCACTTGAAAACCCTAGCTCGATCGATGGATGCTCGCCTAAGATGCTTCCGCTCAAACAAGCAAAGTGGTCATGACCATTTTTTTTTATTTTTTATTACTCTATGCTTTGGCCATAAGGTAATTGACCAGTAGGGTTTTAGCTAAAACCCTTCCAACTGAAAAGGTGTCACCATGTCAACACCATGTCACTGCTATGTGGTTTTGGCTAAAACCCTACTGACCAAATACCATCCCGCTAGAACCATTTCAATCATAATTTTTTTTTGGCTAAAAGTGTGACACTATTGTTCTTTTACCTCCTAATGAAATTTATTATAGTAACAATTTTGAATAAACCCTTCTATGCTTGAATGAGATTGAAAAATGGAAATTCAAATTAAAATGACAAAAAAAAGGTTAGTCTTGTGCAAAAAGGTAATAGGAAAGGAAAAGCACAATAGGAAAAATGAAAAATAAGCTTACTACAAATATCAAATCCACTAAATGAATTACTAAATGTACCCATTTCTTCTTTTTTTAATTCTTTTTCTGAAATCTCCCTCTAGGGCATCATCAAAGAACAATCCATTAATCTAACAATATTTGTTGTAACTATCCACTTTTAAATTTTAATACTGGACTAATTTGCAAATTCACCCTAAATCCTATTGAAGATACCTTTAAAAGTGATCTTTGGAAAAAAAATGTGAATTATTTTTAGGGTCCTAGCAAGAAGTTGAGTCCACTTTTTGGCCAAAAAGTGGAAGTGTTTTCCCTGATTTTCAGCATTTGACACATTTGACCTTAAAATTTGAAGCACTTAGACATGGAATATTTGAAAAGGTCACTAATCATAAAATGTAGTACTCAGAGTCTAGTTTCCAAATATGTAATTTATTTCAATACCCAGATTGTACAAATTGAGTTTCAATAGGCATTTCTAAAAACCATTGTTTAAAAGTCACTTTTTTTTATACCATACCATGCACGTGTACAACATCCATATTTTGACCTAAATTATCATATTTTTCTAAATCCTTTTGGGAAAATATTTGTGACTCACTGAAGCTTGTTCTCAATATTTTTTTGTAATTTTTTATTGATTTTATTTTTTTGTTAATTTTTTATTAGGCATATTTCTTGTTTTGAAAAATTGTGTATGACACACATAAGATGACCTTAACTTATCATTTTTTGAATTAATTTTTTTAAATTGAAAATAATTATCTAAAGTTTGTTCTCGTGCAATATGTTCGTCAAAATGTTATGTTGATCAAAAGTTATTAAAATATTAAAAAACCTTGATATTGAAAGTTTATGGACTTGTTTCATCATAAATTAATTGAGAAATAGAAAAAAAATCTAATTGTAAAAAAATTTACATATTTGGAATCTGCATTGTCTCATCTAAAATGGGTTTTAATTTCGTCAAAAATTTTGTAAAAAAAGTCGTTAGCCATATGTCCAAACTCAGTATTTTTCTCTGACATTGATGGGACCTTCAACTTGCAAGTCAAACCAGATTGAAGGCCTACGTTTGGATTCCTAATCCTCTTCCTGAACCAAAATACAAAGAAAAAACCTAACCACAAAGCAAATTCAAATTCAATTTTTTAGAAATGGGATCTCGTTTTATAATTAGGATCTTGTTTCCCAATATTAAATAGTGTGACCATTGATAGGGAAACAAGATCCCATCTTATAAAGGGGATCTCAATTTGTACAAAATGGGATCCCGTCATATAAACGGGATCTCGATTTGTACAAAATGGGATCCCGTCTTATAAATAGGACCCTAATTTTTATAAATCGAGATCTCGTTACCTGTCTGTTGGTTCGGGACCCTTTAGCAAACAAGATCCCAATTTTTAAAAAGCAGGATCTCATATTGCATTTAGGCTTGGGATCCTGTTTAGAAAAATCAGGATCCCGTCTTTACAATGCCAATTTCATTTTTTTGGCTAAGGAAAAAACTTCGACTTTTTGTGGACTCAACTTTGTGCACTTACCCTTTAGTTTAAAAAAGTGTCTAATGAGGATAGTGGTCGATTAAGACACTCCTTTTTGAGACTTACAAGATACTATAGGCTAGTAGCAGGAATAGCAATTCAATTTCTTAAAACCTTCACAAAAAACTAAACAAATACACAAGGCATTAATCAATATTGAACAAAGGAGAATCAACAAACAAAAAACCCAGTTGATGCTTCCAACAATGTCTCCTTGACTACTATGGAATTTAATGCATTAACTATGCATTGAGTCTAGTGATGCATAAATATCCTTCATCCAAAATATCCACATTAGATAATAGGCCAACTTAGTTGAATGTTTTCTTATTTAAGCTTGGATGTGGAAGTCATTAATCCTAGAAATAACTAAATATTAAATTATATACTAGCTCATTCACAAAGAGAAAATTGATTACCATTAGGGCTAACCATCAAATCAATAGAACCCTTTGATGTAGACTTCTTAATTAAAAATATTGTAGAATATTGAGGGGCCTAAAAATGAAGACCCAATAAGGGGTTGTAGTCCATGATTCTTTGCAACTCCAAGAACCTACAATAGGGTATGTGTAGGATCGTGATGGGCCAAAAAGTAATGGTATGATGGGTATGTGTAGGGTATGTGGCTGATGAATTCTTTTTACCCAAAATTGATGAAACAAAAAGGGTTTTTAAAGGAGATTCTTGGCTTTCCACCAATATAAATTATGCTTTACTTTGAATTTAATAAATAATTATTATTCATTTTCTATTTGAATTATGACTATAGTCCCGATTGATAGGCTGATTGAAAAACATCTATATCTTTCAAATGGTATCACATTTTTTTAATCTAAAACATGCACCACATTCTATGCTTCACACACTATAGGATTTAAAAAAAAAGAATTTCAAGAAGTTTAAATATTATAAAATAATATTATCATTTTATTGTGGTTAGGGTGGTCAAATAGACACCTACTCTTATTTTTTCCCTAAAATTGAAGTGCTACTGTATTGAAATTTTAAGTTTTCACCAAATATATATATTTTTAAAATAAACCTAGTAGTTTAGAAACTAATTTCAATTTTTTGTAAATTCTATTCTTACATATTTTTGTAATAATATAGATAACTTATTCAAAATTTTATATCAAGTTGCCTAACTTTGGATTTTTTTTAATTTTTCACCACTTAAGGGCCTATTTTTTCCATGATGATCTTGCACATATCCAACAAAAGGAATCTTTGATCAGTAAGGTCATCTTAGCAAGAACCTCCAATAAAAATGCATTTTAAATTTTATTAAATTTTTCATTTTTCTCCAAAAGAAATAATGCTCTCAAAAGACAAATGAATCTTAAATTTCAAAATCAAATAATATATTTAATAATAAAATAATAAAAAGTTGGAACTACAACAACATGCCAACATGGTGCATAGACATTCAACTCATAACCCACATTCTTTGAAACCCTAGATCCTATAATAGAAAACCCAAGAGAAAAAAAAGGGCCCTAAAACCATTCAACTTGAGGTCACTGAGAACAAAAGAGTATGAATTAGCAAGTGATTGGGAATAAATAAAGAAAATAAGCATTAGGGATTCCCAGAGCATGAACATTCCATCATAGTTATGTAGGCCATCAATGCTTCCAACATCTTCTAGCATTGGCATTTAATGCAGGACGCAATGAAATTTATTATAGTAACAATTTTGAATCAACCATTCTATGCTTGAATGAGGTAGAAAAAATGAAAAAATCAAATTAAAATGACAAAAAAAAGGTAATAGGAAATGCAAAGCAAAATAGGAAAAAATGAAAATAAGCTTACTGCAAATTTCAAATCCACTAAATGAATTACTAAATGTACCCATTTCTTTTCTTTTTTTGAAATCTGCCTCTAGGGAATTATGGAAGCATTATCCATTAATATAATAATCTTTGAAATGACAGTGTAAAAGATATAGGAACTTACAAAGACCTTTTTTGCTTCCAATATGATAGATATAAACCCTCTCAATAAACACATATTTCACCCTCATCAAACAATCTAATCAAATGAATAAATAATGCAAATAATCCTTTGCTTGACAGACTTAAAACTTCACACCATAAGACATTAATGATGTCTACACTTCATTCTATTCACAATAAATGAAAATTAGTAACTAATAAATGCACAATGTTCCTTGTTAAAACACAATTCATTGATAGAAACACTGGGTGTGAAGACATGACTATATCAAAGAACATTACAAAGTCATGATTTATTTCCAATAACAAAAACATTAGGAATTGATTAAATTTTTCCCTTTCTTGCCTCGAAAATAATGTGCAATTAGAAATACACAAAATTGAAATGTGGAAAATTGTGGGCTTTTGTAGGGTTTAGGACCTAGAATGATAGTCTTCACTCTCTCTCATTCAACAACAAAACCTAAAGATCTCAATGCAAAGGAGAAAGAAATATTGCAATAGGGTTGTCCTAGGGGTTGAATATAAAGTAATGAGGGGCTCACCACCAAGCTAGGGATTAGAAAGAAAAATTAAATGCAACTCAAAAATTTTAACCCTAATTCAATGCAATCTTTCACTAAATGACCTAAAAATGTATGCAAAATAGAATAAAAAATTGTAAGATGAATTGTGTGTACTTGGGAATGTGAAGATGGTTGGAATGGGGTCTGAAATGTTGTAAATTTTTACTTTAATGATGCCTAGGACTCATTCACTAAGTTGGGGGAATTAGTCCAAAATTTGGGTTTCTATGCAGGAACAAGAATTTGGAAAATGGGTATCCAAATTTGCAAAAACCTAAAATTTGTCCTAAACTAGGACTCATTTGCCGAAAAGGCAAATTAGTCTAGTTAGGGTTTTTGAAACTTCAGGACTTTAATATGTTATTCTTGAATCTTCTCTTCTTAGTTTTCAGTCTTCCTCTTCAAATTTATGGATCTCAATCTTTGTAAATAAACCTATAGGTGTTCTCCAATGTTCTCCAAAGCTTAATGGCAACTTTGACAACTTTCAGCACTTTTATAACTTTTTCCAATCTTTCTCTTCAATGTTTCTTCAATCTAACCCTACACATCACACAAAAACCCTAGCAATGAAGTGCTACAAACATGTATGAGATGACTCCAATGGATGTAGATCTTGACTCTTGCTTGAATAGGATAGATCTTGAATGGGATGCTAGCTTGAATCATGAAACCCTACATAACAATTGTTTCCTCAAAAACAAATATGATGCATGAAATCTTTGACATGATGCTTGATGCTTGAATAATGTTGTAGAATGCTTGATAATCTACCCTTGAAGACTCTTGAATGCTTCCTTGATCACAAATTTTCTATAATGCATGAATACTTGAAAGCTTGGAGTGTTAGGATGAAAATGAGTGAAAGAACCATGTATTTATACCTAATTATGCAAGAATTCCCATGATTACATCACTACAAGCTAACATCAGATCTAGGAGGATAAAATCCTACCAAAATTTTGATTTAATTTTGATTTTGGGCCACATGGGACTCATTTTCCCAAGTTGGTGAATGAGTCCCATTAGACCTAAGTTTTGGGACCATTTTTAAAAATGTGAAACAAGGTTCGAGACCCAAAAACATAGGTGGGACTCATTTTCATAAGGTAGAAAAATGAGTCCCAAATCACTAAATTTGGGTCACACCAGCCAGAGACACTTGAATTATGATTGGGCATTGATTTGTGTCAGATTAACCTTGAAAATATGCATTAAATGAGGCTTGTGGATGTAAAATAAGGGAAATTAAAGCATAAAGAGGTCCAATTATTAATAAAAACCCTAGAAATGTGTTACGTTATATAACACTTTACAACACTCCAAATAAGGTAGGAATAAGGTTAAAAATAGATTTATTAGGTGTAATTAATTAAAAAAACCTTATAAAAGTGTGAAAGTGTGTTACAAAACTTCACAACACCTTAGCAAGGTACCATTTATGTTTATTAGCCCATAAGGGCCCAAGACCTAATGTGAGCATGTTAAACATATTACAACACTAAGTCAAGGCATTAATAGGCTTAGTTTTACAAGGAGGGCCCAAACAAGTGTGAAAATGTCACCGAGAACATTTTTTGGCACTACAAAACCATGAGGAAAATACCAACAGCCAATGAGAAAATTGCTTTAAAAGGCCAAAATTCCCTATTAATAAAATAATCCCACAAACTATAGCATAAAAATTAGTAGAATGATTTTTGATGAATGCATTAATAAGCATGAGCACAACAAAAACATTAGTCTCCCACCTTAAAAGGCAGTGACTAACAATTATAAAATAACCTATAAAACTAAGAACATCAACAAAATACTCACCCCATTAATAACCTAGTCTCTAAGAAACCTATCCAATTCCATTTTCAATTACCTAGTACCACAAAAATACATGGACTATATGTTTCATGTCTTGTTCAATGGCTTTAGGTTATATTTTTATCATAACATTTCCAAGAAGTCTTAGAATATGAATGTTCATAATGTAATCATTCCAACTTATGATATTGACATCAAATCCAAATATTTCCTTTTCTTCTTGGGATAGTTCTTGGAATAACTTATCTATGTTTTGAGTTGTTAAACTTGAATTCAAAATAAATACAATCTATGTGAGATATTGTATTAATCAAAGAAGAACAATAAAAATATTCAAATAAATTTTACTAAATAGATTTACCTCGCTCTGCAAGTAAAATATGACTAGTATATCCTGCCTATTTGTCTATTCACATGGGCTCTTACTTTCATAGCCGTACCCTCTTGCTTTTCCATTTGAACAAAAGTTGTCCATTTTCCTATTATCATTACACATATTTGTAATCATCATTTAATACATAAAATTTTAAAATAATTAAATTTTAAAAGATTGTTTTTGGAATCAACAACACATGTTTTTGAAATGATGTTTTAGATCACACTAAGTGATTCATCTTCATAATCACTCTCCACTTCCTAAGAATGGATCATTGGGTGTTCTAAAACATCAATTTAAAAATATACACAAAAGATTGTCAAAAGAATCTTTCTTCTTTTTTTTTCTATTCAAGGGGTAAACACTTTTGACCTGGAGCTATGAAGGGGTGAGGTTACAAATGGGGGACCTCATTCCCAATACAACCACTACCACCCCAACGGGGTTTGAACCTTGGTGGAAAGAACAACAACACCACCTTTAAACCATCATAACATGTCAATATTGGCCTCAAAAGAATCTTTTGAATATTACATGAAGTGTGAGAAACTTCTATCAATTAAGATCAATAAAACAACAACTGTGGAAATACTTGTTTTTAGAAAAACCTACACAATAAATTGGTCTAAAACTGTCTTAAAAATATTCAACTATATTATGATAAAAAATTAAAAAATATTCCATTGCAGATTACATTTAATGGTCTGTTTATTGCATGAGAAGAGAAATCTTCCATGTTTCCAAATAGCTTGAGAGAATACTTTACTTTTATTGGTTTACCCCTAGCATCAACATACTTGGATGGGCTTTTTAAAAATATTGATGAAACATTCAAAAAGTTCTCCCATGAATATTGGATTTGCAACAAAAGAAGTCAAATATTATAGCCTAGAAATCTAATTTCAACATTATAGAACTATCTTTAAACCTATGAAAAGTATGACTAGAAAATTAGAACTTTATAAGTAGTAGCTTGTAGGATGAGAGGTCTTTAGGATATTTATAACTCATGTTACATAGGCCATCTGTCCCAAACTCTCTACTAAACAATCCTAAATCAAAAAGGGTTCACATGAATTAGTTGAAGAGAAAAATTCTCAAGGCCTTCTAACCAAACATAAATGTGAGAATCCCAGACAACTAGGAGAGAAAACAAACAAATAATCTAAAAAATATTGTCGAGTGTAATTGAAGTTGGATAATTTAATATATAAAATTTGAAAGAAAAAAACTAAATTTGTATTTTAAAAATAAATACTTTTAAACAATCTTATAATGAGGTTAACTTAAGGTGATAGATGGCAAAAAAAAATTTATTCATTCTTATAAATTATCTTCAAAGAAACTTTGACAAGTTCCAAAAACTAGTCTTTGGCTAGTAAATACTTGATGCATACATGAAGTTTAAGACTATTCTTACCAAAGACCTTCTATCCATATAGGAAATGGATTGTTGTAGGTTCCTTTCAATCACACCAGGTCTAACAATAGTCAATGGGATTTCTCCTCTATTATGGTCTAAAAAAAATTCTCCCATTTCCTTACTAAAGGCATAAAAACCATCCCATCCATAGGCTCTTACCTTGCAAGTAAAATATATTTATTAAAATTTTAATACTATTTCTATTTTCTTGTTTTCAAATATGGCTTCTTGACACCTCTTAAGGATAAATTGGATCAGAGAGTATGAAGATTGAAAACATAATATAACTAAGAGTTGTGGTGCAGCTATAGTCCCTACCAAATAAATATAGAATCACAAGCACCTAGTTACTACTAATATGTATTAAATCCTTTTTTAATTGGTTCAAACAATGATATTTGATAAATTAGTAGGTAAACCACAAATATTTGTTGAAACTATTAATATTTAAAAATAAATTTTCAATAAATCACAAAAACATTCTCAAACACCAATTACTAATTTTATTATTTGATTACCATTCAAATCCACTAGTATCAAATCAAGTGAATAAGGACAAGAACAAAGATTTTAAAGGATACACAACCACATATCACACAGATTAAATGGATAGATGAACCTCTACCAAGACATAAATAGAGAGATTCCTAAGTAAACTAACGAAAGAGTGTCTCAAGAATAACTGCCAACACATATTATAGTAAATTATATACAAATCTAGAGAAAAATTTGGCCATCGTCATCTAGGTGAGCTTTCACCCTAAAATAGGGAGAAATTCCTATGTTTAGGATTTTAGTTCTCAATGATTTAATGACTAGTTGCTTCTTTGAATAGGAGAGTAATCTATAAACAAAACATACATAAAAGACCTCAAGAAAGCCTATCTATAATAGAAAGAGAGTGTTATCATGATGTTGAGGGATCAGGGAGCAAGAATCATGAAATGGTAGATGTGGTTTAAGTGAATTAGAACTTTAGTTGCATACAATAATCTCCAAATATTTTAACTATAATTAGAAGTATTACGAGTACACTATTATTTCTTAGTTACCACAAAGAAATTTCAATTGGCAAGTAGCTGACTAGTTTACATGGACCATTCTGATCTATACCCAATCATATTTCTTTATTGGTAACCATGCATAAAATTTTAGTTGGCATAATTGAAAATATATACAAACTAGTTTGTAAATATCAAGACTACCTAGTGTATATTAATTTATATCCTATGTGTATGTTTTTTGGGCATGGAATGATAAGTTCCTGAGGTAATGACACTATTAACTTGCTTGAACCTTTGTCACATAGAGAAAAAAGGAAAAATGGAGCAAGAACCGTGAAATGACTTAGGAATCATAAAAAGAGATTGAAAATCACTAGGAAATGATGTAGAAGGCATATTCATACAAAAATACAAGAATAATTATTGTGACTAGGTATGTGCAAGATCATCATGGAAAAAATAGGCCCTTAAGTGGCAAAAAATAAGAAAAATCAGAGTTAGGCAACTTGACGTAAAAATTTGAATAAGTTATCTATATTATTTCAAAAATATGTAAGAATAGAATCTATAAAAGTTAATGTAGTTTCTAAACTACTAGGTTTGTTTTAAAAAAAAAAATCTATTTGGTGAAAATTTGAAATTTCAATGTAGTGGTACTTAAATGTCAAGGAAAAAATAAGAAGTAAGTGTTTGTCTGACCACCCTAACCACAATAAAATGATAATATTTTTCTATAAAATTTTAATATAAGTAGAGGACTCATGCCCCGATGTGATGAATATTTTTATATTTTTTCCAAGTAATAATTAATTATGAATTTTTATTACAAATTTTTAAAATATATAAAAACTTGTATGTTTGACCACCTTAACTTGGTCAAAACTTCATGAAATTCAATATTTATTTTTTTAATCCTATAGTATGCAAAGCATAGAATGTGACACATGTTTTGGATTCAAAAAATGTGATACCGTTTGAAAGCTGTAAATGTTTTTCAATCAACCTATCAATCAGGACTTTAGTCATAATTTGAATAGAAAATGAATAATAATTACTTATTAAATTTAAAGTAAAGCATAATTTATATCGATGGAAAGCTAAGAATCTCCTTAAAAACCCTTTTTGTTTCATCAATTTTGGGTTAAAAAATAGTCATCAGCCACATACCCATCATATTGCCACTTTTTGGCCCATCATGATTTTGCACATACCCGACTTCCTATTGTAAGTGTCTAGAATGCAAGGACCAATTAGAATTTTAGTTTCCTACATCACCCTCCAAATATATATTAACTATAACCAAAGGCATAACCAGTATATAGTTCATTATTAGTTATTAAAAAGTATATTTTAGTTGGAAACTAGCTAACTAATTTAGGGATAATAGTTGCTACTTAGTATATATATAATCATAATTCCTTATTAGTTAGGAGTTAGTATGCAACAAATTTTAGTCAATAGAAAAATAGACTAATTTGTGAAGATCAAGATTACCTAGTATACATGTAATCATAACTAGCATGTATGTTTTATGGGCAACACAATGACAAGAGCCTATGTTAATTACCAATATTACCTAGTGCATATTTGAACCAAAATTTTCACACACATACAAAATAAAGGAAAATTAATGGGATTGTAAAAATGATTGAAAAAAATGTTGTGTAAAGTGTACCATCAATACTAGTAAATAATCAGGCAAGCAACTAACAAGTAGACATTCTTACAAAAACTTACAGATATAAATAGAGGTAGTCAAAAAACTAGGTGAATAATTAATTAGTAAATTGGTTTCTTGAAAGATATTTACTTATTTACATAAATCAAAGGACTAGATGCATGGAGCAGACAGGCTAGGTGAAGGATAAATTAGTATATTGTGTTCACATACACACAACTATTGGAAATATTTAATTTTTTGACAAATCCTTTCTTACATAAACTCCCCAATTTCACCTACTTATTAGGAGCTTTCAATGACAATTTTCTTTTTGGGATCTTCATCCATGTTTTACTCCTTATTGCATAATTTATTTTGGTAGGAAATTTTGAATTTTCTGAATTTATTGTGTTAGGTGACTTTAAATTTTGAGAGGGAATTTTTAAATGAAAATAAATAGAAGGAATGTAACATAACAGCTAGTTAGAGATCTACAAAAGATTGGCGGAAGAATTTTCTAGAGAGTTGTAAGAAGGTGAACTTGTAGCAACAACAAAGAATTTTTTGTGTGAGGAGCAATAGATAGCTCCAAATTATTCAGTATTTTCAAGCAGCAACAAATAGCTCTAGATTATTCAGTGTTTGTAGGGAGCAACAAATAGCTCTAGATTGTTCAATGTAGGAAAAAGTAAAGTGAGCTCTGAGAAGCTCCTTATTGTCCTATGTGTGTGCATATCTAGATTGCTACAAATCTAGATTGATATCTTTAGTTTGTAGTTTTAAGTTTGAAATCATTTTGTAATGGTTATTTTCTAAGTTAATAGAAAAAGAAAGTTTGCATGCCCAACTGTGTGTCTCCAATCTATTTTGTTTTGTTATTTTGCATCTTGTTTTGGGTATTCCCAATTGATAGGGAAATAGAGCAATGACTTTGTGCATTTTATTTGTGTCTAAGAATTTGAATAATTTTTGACATGGTATCAGAGCCAAGTTGTCCCTAAGTAGATTGAGTGAGTTGGGCATTTTTTTTGGTTGTTTAAAGTTTGTTTTGTTGGAGACATGGCTGGAGATGAGAGTAAGAGTTGAAAACAACCACCACCATTCAATAGACAAAACTATGATATTTGGGTAAAGAAAATGAAGACTATAATTGTTGCAAATGATTTGTGGGAGTTTTTGATAAATGGCTTCAATTATGTGACTGATCCAGCAATGTATGTAGTCCTCACAAACAACCAGAAGACCCAATTGAAGGAGACAAGGAAGAAAGATGAAAAAGCATTGAATTTTATTGAAGAAGCCTTGAAAAAGGCTATTTTTACCATAATAGCAGCAACTAACTATGCAAAGGAAGCTTGGGAAATCCTCCAAACGAGATACAAAGGGACTAATAAAGTTAGATTGGTGAAGCTGCAAATGCTTTGAAGAGATTTTGAGACTCTCCAAATGAAGGATAGTGAGTTTATCTCAAACTTTCACACAAGAACCTCAAGTTTGATAAACTAGTTGAAGGTGAATGGAGAAGTCATGGAAGACCAATCGATTGTGGAAAAAATCCTTAGAAGTTTACCCACAAATTTTGATGTAGTTGTGATTTTCATTAAAGAGGAAAATAACCTATCAACATTGTCCATTGATGAGCTGATGGGTTCTCTACAAACCCATGAGTAGTGGCTAAATAGGTTTGCATGTTCTTCCCATGAGAAATATTTCAAAGCTCAATCCAATGCAAGAGACAAGGGGAGAGGTAGAAACAAATCTGAACATGGTAGAGGAAGATCTAAACATGGAAGTGTTGGAGAAGATAGCTCAGTAGGGGCACATAGTCAAGAGGGAGCAAGCAGCTCTCAGTCCAACTTGAGACAAGCCAGGAAGAACAATAACTTGAGTTAGAAGTGTGACAAGAGAAATGTTGAATGTTATTATTGCCATAATCTTGGTCATTATTCAAGTGATTGTTGGAAAAAACAACTAGATCAGTCCAAGCAAAGTGCAAAAATGGATGAAGTTAATCAACAAAAGGCCTTCATCATGTACAACATTATTGAGCAAGGTAGTGGTGAGGTATGGTTTCTAGAGAGTGGATGTGTTGAAAATGATTTTACTTGTAGTAAATAGTTTGAATAAAATCTCCACAAATAAGACCACAAAGAGCCTATCCTTCTTGAAAGATATGGAACAAAGACAACCTAAAGGTAAATTTTGGATTCACAAGACAAAGATTGGCTTTTTTTCAATCCTAAGTCTCTGATAACTAGGTCATGGTTGCACTAGGGTCACTCTTAGGTAATGATGTGACATTTTTTGTTAATATCAAGCGGGACTACAGTTATTCTTTGAACATTTTTAGATAACATTTTTTGAATTGAATTGATAAATTTGAATATCATGAAACCAAAAGATTTGACATAATATTTCATGAAACATAAAAAATTCCTTGCTATCACTTAAGTAAATTTAGCATTAAAAATTTAAAAAATTCATAGAAAATAAAATATTTTCAACAAAATTCTTTCCATTCATTTATATATATTTTTGGAACATTTTCAAAAGATATTAAACATCTATTCCAAAAAAAAGCATAAAAATATTGAAAAATAAAAGTTTCTCTTGGTTATTCTCCATGGATGCCCCAAAGAATTAATCAAAATAGAGAAAACCACTTTATATTTCACCAGATTGCTTCACAACTACGTATAAAACGGTGATAGCTTTTAAAGAGAGGGTTTCATTTATGGACACTGAGTAGGTTCTGTATGCACCCTTAAATGGTGTAACATATAGTCTTGTTCGGCTGAACTTACAAAACTAGCTACAAAAGATACTGAGATAGGTAGCTATCCATAAAGATTTGATATCAATTAATGCCTATGTGCATACAAAGTTTTAAGATGGAATGGTTCAGAAAATAAGAAAAAGAAAAAAACTTAAAAAAAAATTATGCTCCTCTGACATCCACAAATTTTGAACTTAAGTAAAAATGAAGCATCCTTTGGCCTTTTATAGAATGCAAGGCTTAGATAGGATAAGACAACTACATGAGAGGAAATCTAAGGGACCAATCTCATCAAGGTACATGAAATATTATGACCAATAGGAGAATTGCAATTAAAGTCAATGGAAGTCAACTCCAATTACTCGTTGAAGCTCTTCGAGTTATACTTTTTCATTTGGAATCTTTGCCAAGATGATACTTCA
This sequence comes from Sequoia sempervirens, assembly GCA_007258455.2. Taxonomy (NCBI): domain Eukaryota; kingdom Viridiplantae; phylum Streptophyta; class Pinopsida; order Cupressales; family Cupressaceae; genus Sequoia; species Sequoia sempervirens. Next base: position 607,690,072 of record VDFB02193867.1, read on the forward strand.
AATCATGATAATATGTAGGGGCTTCCCATATATTCAGAATGATAAGGTGGAACTTTCTCCCCCTACACTTTACTTGGATTCGGTTCTATCACTCTCAAGAATGGGCTCTTCCGAAGATTAGCATTTGTTCCCATCACATGTGAAATACCAAGATCCCTAGCATTTTGGTGGACTCAAAGCCATCTACATTATCACCTCCCAGAATGATCAAACCAGATTAGGAATTATTCCCTCCATGATTCAAGTTTTCCTAATCATCCATACCTGATCTTTTCATCACAATCGATATCTATTGCAATCACAAATTCCCTATATTAAATCCCCCCTTTTTTAAACAAAAACATTTTATAACATCTCATGTAAATAAAACCATTATTCAAATGTTAGTACAAAAAAATCCATAATTAACACGTCTTTCAAAAAGAATATCATGAATCCTTGTACATATACCAGATCTCCGGGATCATTAGGCAAATAAAAAATTCTAACATTTCATTTCACATTGTAACCTGATACCTAGTACCTAGTATTCAGCTTTACCCACTTACTTTCCTGGACCTCGGTTATATCAAAACTCCATCATACTGGATTCCTTCTTATAAGACTCCTTCTTACTAGACCAAAGCCTTTTCTTTAAACTTGGCATTACTTTTTTCCTTTTTTTGTGTGTTTTGGATACCCAATACCCAGTATATGAAACACTTGCAATACAAAGTACTCTTTTGTCAAATATTTCTTTTCCATTCTTCACTTCTGGTGATCTTCCAATTAGTCAGCTCCTACCATAAGAGTTTTTTTTTTTTAGTTGGGTCCCCAAGTCTTTCAATCTTGGGGCATGTTTTGAGACCAAACAACAACTTGCAACTAATAAAGGGAATGTGCAGGATCATGATGGGCCAAAAAGTGGCAATATGATGGGTATGTGACTGATGACTATTTTTTTACCCAAAATTGATGAAATGAAAAGGGTTTTTAAAGGAGATTCTTAGCTTTCCATCAATATAAATTATGCTTTACTTTCAATTTAATAAGTAATAATTATTCATTTTCTATTCAAATTACAACTAAAGTCCTAATTGATAGGCTGATTGAAAAAATATATAGCTTCCAAACGGTATCACATTTTTTGAATCCAAAACATGCATCACATTTTATGCTTCACATACTATAGGATTAAAAAAAAGAAAAATTGGATTTTATGAAGTTTTGACCAAGTTAAGGTGGTCAGACATATGATTTTTTATATTTTTTAAAAAGTTGTAATAAAAAATTTATAATTAATTATTTACTTGAAAAAAATTACAAAAAAATATTCATCACATCGAGGCATGATTCCTCTACTTATATCTAAAATCTTATAAAAAAATATTACCATTTTATTGTGGTTAGGGTGGTCAGAGAGACACCTACTTCTTATTTTTTCCTTGAAATTTAAGTACGATTGCATTGAAATTTCAAATTTTCACCAAATGGATTTTTTATTTTTTAAACAAGCCCAATAGTTTAGAAACTACATTCAATTTGCTAAAAATTCTATTCTTACATATTTTTAAAATTATATAGATAACTTATTGAAATTTTTACGTCAAGTTGCCTAACTTTGATTTTTCTAAATTTTTTGCCACTTAAGGGCCAATTTTTTCCATGATGATCCTACACATACCCTAACACAAAATTTAAATCAAAATTGAAATTAAGTCACCAGTTATAAATTAAAACTTATACATATTTTAAAACAATAGCTTTCTAGCTTTACCTAGATTTTAGCATAATAAGCAAGACTCCATCGAAAAAATCAATGTGTGCTCTGACTAATTTTGGTCTTTTGAAACCTAGTAAAAAGAATCAGTTCATTAACATTGAATTATGTAATATAGTAATCCTCCAAAGCTAACTAGGGATAGAACCTTGTTGCCAGTCAAGCATCCATAGCCTTGACAAAGTTATCTCTATAATTCCCCTAGACATAGCTCTATTGCCAGTAAAGCGTCCATAGCCTTGGTAGAGTTATTTGGATAGCCTAAAGAGTTGATATCTCTTTTTTTATATATATAGAAATGATAACTCATTTTCACTTTTGATGTTGTGATAATAGCTATTTTATCAACTTGCAAGCATTGAAGCACCACTATTAGGTTGGGAATTATAGTGGTAGCAAAGGTTACTTTTTTATTTTTAATTCAATATAAATCCCTTCATCAATTTACTACTTCCCAAAACTTATTTAATGATTCCCTGTAATTGTGTGTTTCAAGCTAAATTGCACTAATTATGCCAAATCCTAGCTAACTGTAGCTCACTCTATGTCAGAAAATGTGCATAAATTAAAATTTAACAATAGAAAACTTAATCACCAAATTTAAATCTAAATTTAGAATCATTAGTTACTATGGTCCTTTTGATTAAATTTTATGGCAACTTCTAAAACTTCTACTAACTATCTTGACTTGACAATACTGCACTTCATTAATGGACCAAAAATTCATTATTACCTTGAAACATGATCACATTCTTTTTGCATTAAATTCACACACCTTTCTCAACACATATTATCCTTCCAGCTTATGCAGGTGATGACGTGTATTGCCTTTTTAGATTCATTCTCCTATATAGTCCGCACACACAACATCTCCATAATTAATTCAACGTTTATTTATTTATTTGAAATGACCACTATTTATTTTGAAATCTCCAACTTAATTCACAATCTCTGTATTGTTAAAATTTGAAGAAATTTCACTAGATATGTGTGAAGAATTAATTTGATTTAACCTTTTATTTTGAAGATTATTGTTCTTCCACTTTGCATCTGGTTTCCAAAAAAAATTAAAATTACTGGTGCAGGAGCACCTAGGGGGTCCAAGGGACCTAATATGATTGGTGAGTTTTTGTTTCTTGGTTTTGGTGGTGGAATAAGGTCCTAAGGACCATTTCAAATGTTTTGTAATATGTCTTTTAAGTTTTGGTTGAATTTTTGGTTTTGGTGACCAACTCCTTTGTATAAACAAGGTCTCCATCCTCCTTTTGTAAGTCTAGTGCACCTTGGAAAATTAAGAAAAATAGATGCCTTGCTATATCTAGACACTTGAAGGGAGTCACCTTTTTTCTTTCAAAAGGTTTTAAATTCCTTTGACACATTTTGAAGGCTCTTGATAGTCGAGTTGGAGTGAATTGTCTAAATTGCCTTAATTAGGCATTTAAGTGGAAAAATAAGGCTTTTTGTGTTTCCAACGGGCAACTAATTCAAAATCCAATTGCAAGAAGTTGGAGGGAGTTTGTAAGACTTCAAATATTCCTCTCTTGGTTAGGGCAAGGCTGTTGATGGAGAAAATAAGGTGTTCAATAAAGAGTTTGTTGTTTTTTCTTAATTTTCTATGCAAAGTTTGTTGTTCCCGTGCTTGGTAAGGATTGTATACTTAGTTTTATGCTGAAATAAAATAATGGTTGGAAATAGGGTTGAATAAGCTTTCTTTTGGCACTAGAGTGGTGAGTTTTCATTGACTATTAAGGGAGATATCTTAATTTTATGCTCGGGTGGTCTAAAAACCCTTAAAATAAGGGTTTTGGGTGAAAAATGTGGATTTGTTCCATCCCCATGTTGTAGCATTTCTAAATCCTAATGGGATGGAAGATATATGTCTGTACTACTATTTTCTCAAGGTCTTGAAGAATTGAAAGCTCATTGGAGGAATTGGTGTAAAATTTTTGGCTTGACATCTCTATGTGGCAAGCTTGATTGACAAGCAAAAAAAGTGAGTTTTTGCTTGATTTTGAATAATCTATTTAAGGGGAACTTAGGGATGATGTTGAAAGGTGTAAATAACCTATAGGAGTCTAAATTATTGATTTTGGGTGCAGGGGTGAGCCTAGGTAGTCAAGACGCAGGTGTAGGTCTTTGGATTAGGCATCTTGGAGCAGCGATATAATAGGCTATTGTGGATTAAGCATTGACAATAAAGAAGAGAGGTTTTGAGGCTTTGTAGGAGTCCATTTTGGGAGCCCAATTTTAGTGGTTTGGTTTCATAATAGTCCTCCATGTGGAATTTAAATTGACTATCATATCGAGTGGAGTTAAAAACCTTAAATGTAAAAGAGACCTAAAATATTGGAATGAAAAGTAAAGGATGGTCCCTAGGTGCAAGGTGCATTGTTGAACCTTGATTTAGTCTATTTGGACATGGTACAAGTGTCTTTAATTATTGTGGAAGGTTTAAGTTCATGAATCCTTGGTGTGAGGGGTTTCTTCCTTGAAGGAATAATGGAGTTTAGGACTCCTCATAAGATTATTTGAGAGAAGCATTGTGTGGAGTGTCTTTGCCATTTGCGGTTGTGTTTTTCCTTCCCTGCCACTCTACATCATAGTGGTATTAGAGCTAGGTTGTAGGTAGTTGTTGAAGGGAAGACACAATGCCCCTAAAAGTTGGACCAGTGGTAGTTGAGGAAGAGAGTTCCTCTGAACAAGAGCCAGAGGGTGAAGAAGATGAAGAGAACCCTTAGGGGGAAGAGATAACCCCTCATGAGAGAGGACTCCTTAAATCCTTGCATGCATCCAAAGGAGAATCCTCTAAAGTAAAGATTGATTTGTCAGTATATAGTGGAAAGATGGATGTGGATGAAGTGTTAAATTGGGTGGAGGCTCTAAATAGCTATTTTGAATACAAAGACATTGCAAAGAAAAATAAAGTAAAGTTTTCCAAAACAAAGTTAAAGGGATCCTCCTTGACATGGTGGAATTTCACCCAAGGAGAAAGGGTCAAGATGGGTAAATCCATGATTAACTCATGGGATAATATGGTGCATAGGTTGAAGGAACAATTCTTTTTAGCTGATCATGAAGTGTAGGAGTATAAAAAGAGGAAAAATCTGAAACAAAAAGACATGGATGTTTCATCCTACACTGAGAAATTCTACAAGTTCAATATGAGATGTAGTCATGAAGAAAGTGAGAAGGAAAAAGTGGCCAGGTATATCAATGGCCTAAGACTTAATATTCAAGATGAGATTAGTTTGGTTGTTCCCAAGACTATGGAGGATTGCATACAAGTTGCATATAGGGTTGAAGAGAAGATAAGAAGGAAACAAGAGCAGAAAAATAGAGGAAGAGGCAGAAATTTTAGAGATAGGGGTAGAAATCAGTCTCAAAAACATCAAGAAGAATCTAGCCACAATGAATCAAGTGGAGACTCAAGTAATAGAGGGGGATTCAGGGGTAGGAGACCCAATGGAAGGGGTAGATTTAATGGAGGAAGAGGCTCAAATTAGTTTTTAGGGAGATGTTACAATTGTAACCAGCCTGGACATTCAACATTCAAATGTCCTAAAAAACAAGGTTCAAGCTCTAATGGTGGAGAGAGGAGGAACCAACTAGTGCATTAGGATGAAGAAAGTGTGACTTAACCTACAGTAAACCTTACATCAGAAGTTGGAGAGTCCTTGATGATTAGGAAAACATTACTCAAGGTACCAATCCCTGAAGATCCCCAACAAAGGAAAGCACACTTCAGAATAAATTGAAAGGTACAAGGTAAATTGTGTAGGATAGTAGTGGATTCAGGATCAACTGATAATCTTTCTTCAATTGAGTTGGTAGAAAATTTGAATTTGAAAAGGATTTCTCACCCTAACAAATACAAAGTTTCATGGCTTAGTAAAGTATAGCAGGTCTTGGTGGATGAGCCAGTATGGGTGAAATTTAACATTGGGCCATATAAAGACAAGGTTCTATGTGACATCATCCCTATGGATGTGTGCCACTTGCTACTTGGTAGGCCTTGGTAATTTGATAGGAAGACCAAGCATGATGGGGAGAAGAACACATACTCCATTGTGAAGGATGGGGAGACTTAAAACCTTTCAACTCTCCTAGAAGAAGATAAGGCAAAGCATGAAGGGCCTAGTGTTTTGATGGTGGGTGAGAAGCAGTTCATGAAGACATTGAAGGAAGGAGGAGGAAGAGGATTCTTCTTGATGGAAAGGTACAAGGACATAATGGTGAATGAATTACCTAGTTCCTACCTCCCATTAGGGATATAAGCCACCATATTGATCTAATTCCAAGGGCTGAATACAAAATGACACCTACTCAAAATGAGGAGATTGCAAGACAAGTGCAAGAGTTGTTGGATAAAGGGCCAGTGAGGAAGAGTTTGAGTCCATGTGTTGTTCCTACTATCCTATTATCATGAAAGGATGGGAATTGGAGGATTTGTACTAATTCAAGAGCCATTAAAAGAATCACAATTAGATATAGGTTCTCGATGCCAAGAATGGAGGGCCTCATGGATTGTTTATCAAGAGCATCTTACTTTTCCAAGATTGATCTAAAGAGTAGGTACCATTAGATAAGGATCAGAGAGGGGGATGAATGGAGGATACATTTTAAGACTAATGAAGGGATCTATGAGTGGTTGATGATTCCCTTTGGGTTATCAAATTCCCCTAGTACCTTTATGCACCTTATGAATGAGGTATTGAAACCTTTCATTGGAAAGTTTGTTGTGCTTTATTTAGATGATATTCTTATTTTTAGCAGGTCCAAAGAAGAACATTTGAAGCACATTAGCATGGTATTAAGGAGGTTACAAGAGGAGAAGCTACTGATCAACATGGAAAAGTGTGAGTTCATGAAGGAAGAACTAGTATACCTTGGTTTTGTCATCTCTAATGGAATTTTGAAGATGGATCCTTCACAAGTGGATGCTATTCTTACTTAGCCAACACCAAAATACATGGGAGATGTGAGAAGCTTCCATGGACTTGCAAGATTTTATAGAAAGTTCATCAAGAACTTTAACAAAATTTGTACACCATTTTTGGACACCATCAAAGGAGGTAACAAAGGTAAGTTTTTCTTGTGCAATTTTCACACACACGGCCTGCTTAAAGCAATGACCATCCTTTTCTTTCATTCTTGGTGTTTTAGCCCTTTGATTTTTGGGATTTACCTTGCCTTGGCGTGAGCCTAAGTGTTTATCTTTCTTTCTTTGATGATCCCTTTATGCTATTTATTGAAACTCTTAATTGTTAGGCATATTTCTGGTTTTTCACTAATTTTGGGAAAACCTGCTCTTGGTAGAATTTCTTGTATCCTCTCTAAACCCGATGCTAGTTGCCTCGCATTGTAGTTCAATAATTCCTCCTCTTCATGGAATTTTGTGGTGGTCAGATTTTTTTGAATGTCCGTCATCCTGTCGGATCCTCGAGTTTTGTCAGTGTCTTATTGACTACATTAATGTCATTTGTACAATTTTACGGGAGGAATTTTGTCAATTTTTTGGGATTTTCTTGCCATTTTTCTTTATCATTTTCATTCTATTGAGCTTAGGTGCTCAATCTTGAAGTGCTTGGCTAGATTGGAGTGCTAGGTCTACAAATTGTTGGATTTGGTGGTCATTTTTTTCGGCATCACAATTGCTTTTGTTTCCTCTGGTGCTCAGGATTGTTGTTTTTTATTATTGCAATCAACTTGCATTTCATCAATGGTATGTGCTTACTACCCTGCTTTTTGATTGTTGAATGTGAGTGATTCTTTTTGTCCTAGGTGTGCTTGGGGTTCGAATTTATGTATGTTTGAGTATTTCAAGGGTAGGGTTGCTTGATTCCATTAGATTGATGATTCCCAAAGTGAGTTTTGATCTTGTTTCATTTGAATCATGAGGTAGCTTGCTTTTGGGCTATAATGAATCCTTTGAAAACCTAGCAGTTGAGTAACCTGAGCCCTACCTTGTCTTGTGCATTCATGGTGGATCTTTAAGGTTTCGTGCTTAGGGCATCACCATTTCCTTTTGATTTGCTTTAGGGTGAGCCTTGAATTCAAAGATGATCTATGGGAGGTTCAAGTGAAACTAGTTGCTAGCCAATGATCCTCAAATTTGTGATCATTTGATCAATTTGAGTGAAATCGTGAGAAAACATCGACATTCAGAGTTATGCCTTCTTTGCAGATTTTTGTTCCACCCAAATTTTGTTGAAAATCCTTTGTCCCTTCATTTTTTTGGAATTTGTAGACTATCATTTCTTTCATGAAAATCCATCTTGGGTGAAATTCCCTAAAATTTAGTGGAAAATGAGGGATTTAGAGATAGCATGGTTTATTAACAAATGATTATGCACTATATGATCTATTTGAGTTGTTTAAAGATACATAATGTTGTTTCTTTGTTTATGATGATTGATAAAATGGTTATTTGGGGGGATTTTATGTTTATCTACTAAAATCCATTTGGATAGGAATTTTCTAGAATTCCTCTCTAGCCAGGATTCCACGGGATGACTTAAAACCCGAACTTTGATGTGATCATTTTTTATGAGATTTAAGGGCATCTTGCTTATCTTGGGACTCATTTTGAGGATGAATATGTTATTTGTGATTAATTAACTTGGGTTTTGTGTGATATTTACTATGGTTTATTTGTTAAGTGAAGGCTGAGTCAAGCAAAGTAGTGACTAGTGGAGCTAAGGGTAAAGTGATGGATCCAAGTGCAGAGGGATCTTTTGTTTGCAAGGCAAAAAGAATCAAAATGGACATCAAGAGAAGAATCTCTAAGAGCAAGATTACTTCCATCTAGTCATAAGTGATTGATACAAATGTTGGACTATGAGGAGTTCAAGGCTAGGATGGTAGCACAAAACCTTCCTTTGTTGGCTAAAATAACATTGGAATCAGGGTTAGCACATGTAGTTGGATTTCCTCCTATAGTGTAGTGTTACGAGTTAGTTGTTGAATGTGTCAAACACTATGATAAGGTTACATAGAGGATAGTTGGCCCTCAAGGGATGATTGTAGAAAATTTGAATCCTGACTCTATTGCCCAGAACTTTCGCATGCCATATAGCTCTCATGTGGTGCATTTTGACATGGAGGCGATGAAGACATTCTATGAGTAGGATACCATCAAGTCTCAGCAAGTCATCAATTCTTGGATAGAGAAACCTAAATCTCACTATTCCAAGTTTCCCAAATAGTTATTCAGAGAAAAATTCAAGGAGTACTATGATGTTATCACCCTTCTCAATAGGGTGGTAGGGTCAAAGAGTGTTGGATTGTTTGAGAACTGGATGTTTCATGTCATTGTGAGGATGGAGAAAAATGTAAATTATCATTGGGAAGGCAATATAAGTGCCATGATTCATGAATAGATGTGCAATTTCCTACAAATGAATACCTTCATGATGACTTCCTACTTAGTCTATGCACTTGCAAGATTTCATCCATATAAGAGACTAAGTACCAAAGGCATCTTTGGGCAAGATGTAATCTATGAGGTTTATCCACAGCTACAACTTGGTAATTCAAGCTATAGAAGGGTGAATGATGCATTCACTATGTACATCACCAAGTTGGTCCAAGGCATAGAGTATGTGAGGATATCTGACCAAGCCAAGGAGCTAATCAAAAGGTATGGGGCTTGGTTCATACAATTTCCCACCTTCTCTTATATAAGGATAGATGGATGTCAGAGGGTTCCATATCAACTTCTTAGGTATCCAACAGATCATATCATACTCCTGGAAGTCACAAGACAAATATGTGACTTTGATGCCATTGTGAAGAAGGATAAGCATAAGACTAGATTCGGCGTAGACTTCCCTCTGAGGATAGGCACTGGTGAGGCATTCACTTCCATTATCTTGGCCCATGCTTATGAGTAAGAAATGAGTACTCTTGGGTTATCCTTTCATTCCAAGAGGTCTAGGTTTGATAGGACTGGAAAAGCACAAAAGAAGGCCAATAGAGAATATAGCCACAAGGATGATATAGAAGACTATTGGGATAATTGTAGTGATGAGTATGAGATTAGAAAGAAGAAGTTTTCTAGGCTGCCTGTTAAATTGGTTTGGTTATATAATGTAAAGGCCATCCTAGATCAAGTTCAATATGATGGGGATTTGATTAAGGGTCATGCTTATGAGGTAGTGAAGGAAAAATTGATAGGAGAAATAGATTGGTTGGAAGAGGAGAAAACATAGCTAGAACAACTCATGGCTCCTGTGTTTAAGTATACAATACTACGGCTCAAGCATAAAATATGGGAACTGGAAAGTGAAGGTGTGCAATGCACCTATGATATGATGGGAGACTTAGAGTCTCATTCTACCTGAGAAGAGTCAGCTAAAAATGATCCTAAGGGTAAGGGAAAGGTGAGCTCTCATTTTAAAATCAAGATTAAGGATGTTCAAGCAAAGGAATTACAAGAGGCAGAAAAACAAAGAAAACCTATTGCCAAGAAAAGGGGCCACGCTTCAAGGACTAAGAAACCAAAAAAAGATGAAGTTGAAAAGCAAGATCAAGAGGTTAGTGCTTCTATGCCTAAGAGAAGAAGGATAGTGAGGTTGGCATAGAAGGGAAAAGAAAGCTCCAAGGCAATAGAGGAAGTTAGCTCACCTGTGATAAATGTGGAGATCTCAGGAGAAAGGACAAAAGTGTATACAAGGAAATCAAGAACTCCTTCTCCTAAGGAAAGTGTACCAAAGAAGGATGCTCCTCTAGTCCCTCCTACAGTAGAAACACATGATGATGTTCTTCCTCCTCATGAAGCAAGCAATGTGCTAGAAGAGCTAGGTGAATCCAAAGAGGTAGAAGTTCATCAAGACTCAGAGGGAGAAGAATTTTAAGAAGGTGAACTTTATAGTATTGAGGTAGAAATTGAGGTGTTACAGTCTCCCTTGGTGACCTATGAGGATTCACCTATTAGGAGTGAGGAAGATATATCTCCTCGAAGGGAGGAAGTTCCAGTTAGAACTCCATCACCACTATACAAAGAAGAGCATACTAAATAAAAAGAAGATAAAGTTGAGGAGGTCCCTGAGAAATAGAATTTGAGTGAAGATACACCTAAGGATCAACAAGATGAAGTGGGATAGAGTAAAGCATAGTCAGAATCCACTATTCTAGGTTGGTTGGATAGGGAACTGAAGAGAAAACATATTCTTGTTAATGAAACTCCTCCCAATTGGGATGAGCTATTGGAAAATACAGGTAAAGGAAAAGAAAAGAAGAAGGCCAAGGTCATTTCCAAGATCGAAAGAGATGAGGATAACAAGGTTGTACACATTGCTACTCTTGCTACTGATAAGAGCAAAGATGAGGTGATTGGAAATGATTACAATGTGTAGACCATCAACCTAGGGCCTACTTCTATGGAGCAGGATATTAAAGAGTATGGAGGCTCTAGTGTTGTGATTTTGGGTAAATTGAGGAAAGAAACATAGGCTAAATAGGAGTTAAAAAAGGAAAATGATAAGCTTAACATATATCACCAAGACTTGATGAATCCTTTGCAATCTACCAGTTCCTCACCATCTACTGCTAGCTTCCTACCACAAGAGACAATATTAGAGCTGGAAAGATTGAAGAGCACCACACATGCTACAGTTGCCTAGTTGCAAGGAGTATAGACTAAAGGGGATGATGGTATTAAGGACATTGTCTCAATTGGAGGTGATGCAATGGGATCATTAGATTGGTTGAAGATTGTGTTAGCTCAAAATAAGGAAGATGTGGATCTCTTATTGCATAAGATCAAGATCACCATGGAGTACACTGAAGACAAATTGGTGAGTGATGGAATTCTTCCTTCCTCTAGAGCTAAAAATCCTTGGGAATGGTATGAGGCTTTGTAAATTAGACAAAAGGTTTTGAATAAAGTGCATAAACAAAGGAAACAAATTGAAGACATCTTGACTATGATCTACAACAAGTGTATTTCCTTTTGTGAGATGATGATAGGGAGAAAGAAATTTGTGCCAAAACACCTCATCTTGGAGAAATTAAGTAAATGGTGGTGAGATGTGTATGCTCCTGTAAACGAGGGCCCTACCATTTCACATTAGTTGCATGATGCAACTACCTATATTGCAGTGATTGACAAATACCAAACAAGTAAGGTGGATTGGGACAAAATGGTGAAGTAGTCAAGAGATGATATAAGGTCAATTGAAAGAAGGGTTAAAATTTTACCTATGCCTCCTATGGCCAACCTAGGTAGAGTCTTCTTGAAGGTGCAAGGTCAAATAGATAAAGATAAAGGGGGAAGCAATTAATATAATGCTACATCAGAATTTGTGCTTCCCTATTATTTTGGATGCATTGGTCTAAATTATATTGGAGATCCCAGGCCGACCTGGATGTAGTTCATGCATTTAATGCATAGTTTATCTTATTTTGAATTCCTTTTGGCTGACTTGTTTTATGGCCATTTATTATTATTGTAAATTCTAATTAGATTGACATGACTTGGGGGTTTCTATAAATATGGTTTTCTACCTCATTTGTAAGGGCGAGATAGATAGTTTTTTGGTATTGGAATGAATTAAGCAGTAGAGCAAGAGTTAGAAGTTAGTTCGTTTTGAGCAAGTGTTGTAACACATAACATTGGAATTGTTGTTGTTATTGGGTGATTCAATACAATTGGAGACATTGTGCTCTTGGTGAATTCTCTTGTGTTTATTTATCTTGCATGGTTCTTGCTATTCTATCTTTTGAGATTGCTTGAGAAATATTAGATATATGTTAGATTTAGAATTAAATATGATTGAATGGTTTTTATGGTTTGATGCTTGAAGTATTTGCAACAATCCCTGGTCCATACTTTTTGCAGCTAGCTGACTATTGGCTACTTTGCAAAGTTAGCCTGGACCTTGTGTTTATTGTGCTTGGTTCAATTGTGAAGGTTTATTCATTCCAATTGCAATAGGGTTGTTTTGGATGAATGTTCATGATCTGAAAATATTTAATACCATAGAAGATTACACTATTTTTGTGAGATTGCAGATTCATCTGGGTCAAGCAAGAATTAGTTATTGAGGGATTGGTTTGTTTCAAGTGTTAATCATTTGCATTATTAATCTTAGGGTTAGTGTTAAATCTAGAAGTCTCTTGAAACCCTTATCTCTTTTTCTATTTCTTTATCATTCAAGTTAGATTTAGGATTGAAGTATTATCATATTGCTAGAACTAATAAATTAAAGGATTTAGTATTTGCTTGTAGTAAGGTCCCTTTGTGATTACCAACATTTTCACATTTATCACTGAGTTGTCTATGCATTGTCAAGACCTAACATTAGAGACCTTGGGGTTATCTCTTGAGGTTTTCTGATAGAGATTTACCTTTCAAGAGAGAAGGATACTTGTATCTTGTCTAAGTTGTTGTTGTGCAGAAAGCACCATCAACATGAATTAATTAAATAATTAAAATTATTTAATTAATAGAGGATTGCATGTAGAAGATAAAATTGACATAGATAAAATTGTTTGTTAGATAAATCAAATCTTATTTATACTTAACTGATTAATGACTAATTAAATAATAAAGATATTATTTAATTATAGAAGATTGTGATAAGAGGAATGATCATTTTGAATTAAATAATGATTTTAATTCAAAATTCAAGGATATTGGATAAATTAAATAAATAAAGATTTATTTAATTAAAGAGAGAAAAAGCCCACAAATAATTAAATAATTAAAATAATTATTTAATTATAGTGGAAAGTGACACAGGAAATTAAATAAATAAACATTTATTTAATTTTGTTATGAAAATAAGTTTAATTAGTGACATAATTAAATAAATAATATTTATTTAATTAGTCAAAGGGAAACAAAGATGAGAATGAATTAATTAAATTATTGAAATTATTTAATTAATAGAGGATCTACGACTTTAGAAAATAATTAAACAATTAACATTATTTAATTATGAAAATGAAGATTAGAATTATGATGAAAATTAGAGTCGGAGGCCTAGGAAAATTTTTAGTGTCTACAAATATCGTTTAGGACATTTTTCAGTGTCTACAATTGTTAATATGTTGCATGAGCAAAAGGTGGCTGAGGTTAATTGGCAGATTGCATTGGTGGTTTGACAGATTTTGCAGAGGTGCTCTACATTGGAAGTGGTGTCTTTTGCTCACATTCTGCGAGAATGGAATAGGGTTGTTGACTGTTTGGCTAAGTGGGCTTCAGAGCATGCAGATGATTGGAAGGTTGAGGGGTGGGGACAGTTGTCCCCTAATTATTGTCAGGATTTATAAAAGGGCCATTATTGATGATATAGAGGGATAAGATGTTGGTGGCTGTTTGGAGGGTGGTTTTTGTTTTAGATGGGGGTTCTGGAGTTTTCTTTCGTGGGAGCCTATGGGTTCCATGATCCTTATGTACTATTAATTTCTTGTTTTCAATAAAGTTTTTACCCCTTTTATTAAAAAAAATTACCCTTTTGTAGATTTTGTATTAAGTATAATATAAGTAGAAAATACTAATCACAAAGACTGAGTATTCATCTAAGTATCAAATCTAGAGTATCCCCTCTTACAACATATTCTTTGTTGCCCCCCTTTTACATGGGAACAAATCAAAACCCAACAATAACTGTAACATCTCTAGACTACCCTATCACATATTAACAACAATAGCCTCAACTGGATGAGCTCAAAAGAGTGGAACCCAAAAATTAACCTGTATCAAAGTGTCATTGTTACATCAGAGTATCATTAACAAAATATACAGATATAAATCACTGTGCTATTATAAACATCTAATGTAGATAAAAAAGGATATACATAAGGCAGGTCTCTATCCTCTGGGTGCTTTAATCTGCCTCATTACCACCACTCAGGGCTACTAGTGTCTCTGCAACAGATAATTCCTCATTTGAAGGTTGCACTATCTGTCCCACCTTATCAATTTTCTTGTTTTGTCCCTCTGCTAGCTCCTGTCGGAATGAATGAAGAGCTCTCAAGAATACATATACACTTGGGTGCCCCTCTGGCCACATATGTACACACCTCGCCTCCATGATATCTATTGTGATATCCTTGTTCTCCAAGTAGTTCCAAAACTTGTCTTTTGAGAGTGCCATTGTAATGTAGACCTGCATGGCAATATTATAAAACATGAGTCTTCTATAAGACTTAGCACTAACTCATTTGACTGCAAAATCCAACGAATTTTTTTGATGAAAGATGTATAATTTGATGTATTGTCGGGATTTGATGTGTAATTTTCAATTTTTTTAAATTTTATCACAATACCATCGAGAATTTTGACAAACTGAGTTTAAATTAGAAAATTTTGACAAACATTCAAAATAAAAATAAAAATGAATTTGTGGTTGACATAAATAAAAGTGAGTTCACCTATTTATTGTGACAGTGTTTTTCTATACTTGTGAATTTTCTCTACTTGCGATAGTTTGT